>NW_015148987.1:197802-216057 GCF_001465965.1 Polistes dominula | reverse complement strand
AAACGCACGAGAGAGCATTCGTCCGTACTAATTTAACAAGTTGATCGATAATAAAACACGATCTTTGACGATCGATAAAAAAAAGTATAATGAAAATTGTTCAATCTAAAAAGTTGCATCATTGACGTTTTCGTTTTCGTTATAGTCGACGCCAACGTCGTCGTCGTCATCGTCGTCGTCGTCGTCGTCGTAGTCGTCGTCGTCGTTGTCTCGACGAGGTTTCCGACGAGCCATTGTGTAACTCTCGTTCTCTTCTACTCGTCATACTCGACTGGCATCCTCGTTTTGTGTCACCATTGTCATCCTTGTCATCGTTCCGAGCATACACACACACACACACACACACACACGTTGTAACGCGTGTCCTTTTATACACAAGAGGACATGTGTCCAATATATAAACATATATATGTATTAAATTGAGTATATGTATATGAAGCGTGTAAAGAGAATAAGAATCATGTACAATATATTGAGAAACTCGTGTGTACATTCGACACCCACGTGTCATATGTTTTTTTTTTTTTTTATCAAGATAGATAAGATCGTCTTACAGGAAATGATCGATTTTTCGATGCTACTCAAAGAACTTTATCGAACAAGGTATATTACGTAATATGTAATATTATACTATGATAGAGAAAAAATAAATACAAAAAAATGGGAAAATAATAAATCTTATGGGAAACTTTTTCTATATGTAATATTTTTTGTTCTATTCTTATTTTTTCTTTCTTTCCCTTTTTCTTTTTCTTTTTCTTTTTCCATCGAGATGTAACTTCACACACGAATGACGACAACGACAACGCGACGTATGCTTTTTACGGTGAGAAAGAAAGAAAGCTAGCTACGCACAACCGTGTTTTGCACGGACGTTGATATTTTTTACGAGCAAGCTGCGAGGTACAAAAAAAAAAAAAAGTAACGAAAGCAGATACGAACGTAAAACCAGGAAACTGGGAGCTATGAAAGCTCTCGCACCGTATCGAGAACAAAGAAATAATGATTTTCAACAACCGTCAGGATGATTTTACGTCGCGAACTCCACGACTGCTATTATCTTTCTCATTCTATTTCTATTTCTATTTCTCTTTTTCTTTCTCATTCTCTTTCATTTCGATTCTTTCAAATGTGTGTTAGAGAGCTAGAAAACTCGCGAGAACTCCGTAGGAAATCGGGTGTAACGTCGTTTTCTAGTTTCTATCTCCTTATTAGCGAAATGTCGCGAAACGATAGTCACGGTTCCTCGCGTTTTTTCCCATTTTTTCTTTCCAGTCAACGAAGAGGAAGAAGAAAACATTGCGCGACAAAATTCCTACAACGTTGTGTATCCCTCTCTCTCTCTCTCTCTCTCTCTCTCTCTCTCTCTCTCTCTAAAAATTTCCTCCCACTATAATACTTCTGGTTCAACCTTAGAGAGGAACGGCGTTTAGGAAAAACCAAACGCGGGATGATATTTTAGGGCATCGTTCTGAAACAACGAACGGAAAGGGATTGCTCAAAAAGGGAACCATCATTTCGAGCAAATTCAAAGAGCAAAAAAAGTACAAAATAAAAGTAGTATAAGGCGTTATTTTCATAAAACTAAATGTACTTTTGATTATGATAATAATATTATATGTAATTGAATGTATAACTTTGTTTACAGAGTTATAGAAGAAGAAAATCTCCTTGATGTATTGCCGATTAAGATTAATAAGAAATTTTTATTATATAAATACGGAAAGATGGATAGAGATTAAGAGAATGATGAATATATACATATATATGTAGAGAGAGAGAAAGAGATTCGGTTCGTCAGTTGATCCAGTGGTCGGTTGGCCGATCCGCGTGTGCGTATATCTCATCTGCATAGAAACAAGCTCGCCAGGACAATGGGCTCCCTCGTCCATTCTGAACACTGCAAACACACTGCAACCATGTTCCCCTGGACCAATGGGAAACCACTTCAGTATGCTCTGCTAACCCTTTCGACGAAGGGAGGACCTATCATCGACCCCGCGTTATCCTTTGTGTGTCCTACAATAATTTCGTACCTGGTAACGTTTTCCAAATCGTTCAACTTCCCCCTCATCCTACTCTTCTCTCCTTCTACCCCATACTGCGAAGTATCGAATCATTTCGAACGCGCGTGTGTCAGAAAATATATATTAAATTCATACGAGCTTTCCGTCTGTTATCCAGTAATCCCGAAAATCGAAAGAAGGAAAAGAAAGACAATTATTTTGTTCACTCGTTTCAACTTTCGTCCGAATTTCATTTGAACAAGGAAATCCATTTTCAGGATTGTCTTTGATGTTTTCTGGATGGGGTTGAATCAAGGGATAGATTTTCGCACAAATTTCAATGAATATTAACTAACTTTTTGTAACGAATATCTGATTGAATACAAAATTATATAGAAATAATTACATTGAAATACGATCAAGAGATAAAATAATATAATTTGATCGGTAAGAAATTGATATTCGAGTATTTTCGAAGAATTTCATTGTTTGCTAGTACGAATAAGTATATTATTACGAAAGCTATAATGATAACCGTGATCGATCTTTCAGATCGTTCAATCGTACTTGTTGAGAACGTTCATTAAAACCTAACGGACGAAAACGATTGGAAAGATATTATTTTGTTAAATTGTTCAATGATTGTTATTTCACCAAGTAATTTTACTCGCATTTCTTATAATAGTTAAGAGAGAATCTCTCTAAACGTTTTCTATTACATATTTTACTCAAGTAACCACGATGGAAAATGTTACAATACGATTGGGATCATTTATCTGAGTATATCAAATATTTCTTTTTCTTCGAGAATAAGCCAATGCAGTGGTCCTCTTCTCTATCCGATTATATATAGAAACTGCCTTTCTAGTTCGAAAACTAGAGAAATGCTAGAAAATTTCGTAAACCTACGCTCAGGAGAATCGGTCCTGGATTCACGAAAGAAAAAGAAATGTTGAAAAATGTTCAAGAGGGGGGTTATTTTCGTCCCTTTTCCTTGTAACAGCAATCCCACACCACTTCTCAACGAAATATCAGGTATGTATATGCATATATATACATCTATAGATAATACAAGCATGGTATTATAGTATACCGGACTTCCGTTTCGTACTCTAAAAGCAAGGAATCGAGTTGAAACTGATTTCACATAGTATTAACCGATATCAACTTATTCCGTTTTATTCTTCTCCCTAAGGGAACCTAAATTCGAAAGAAAAGTGCTTTACCTTTTTCCGATCGACGCTCCTTGACTGACAAATACAACTGACGTTTGATATGCTTACTTGAAATTTACATGCAGTCTCGATTGCTACATATCGTAGAAGAAATCGAAAGCCCTTATAAGAAATTCCTTTCGATATCTCGAACGTGAAGTACTATTGAGTAGTACTCCCAAATAACATACATATACAGGATGATCTGTAACTGGTAGTACAAGCGAAAAGAGAAAACGAGAACAATAGTTAAGTGCATCGATCATTCTATTTTAATTTTATCTTAATATTCAAATTTAAGCATACATGTATCGTTAGATGTAAGTATATGAAAAATTGTAAAACATTTGTATGCAACGCATAAATATACATATACGTATGGATGTATGTATAAAATGTATCTACAAAAAAAAGAAAAACATAAAGGAATATGAATGAAGAAAAAACGAAATGGAATAAGTAAAGAATAAAAGTAAGTATCGAGAACTGTACACACAACTTCCCTTGAAGTCCCTTACTTCGAGTCCGAGGAACAGGAACTGTTTCCGATTTGGCCAGAGGCGTTTGTCGCTTGAGTTTTGCGAGTGGTCCAATAGGATGTTGGAATGAAATGAGAACAAGAATAAGAAGACGAGGAAGAAGAAGAAGAAGAGAATAACGATGAGAAAGAGAGAGAGAGAGAAAAAATAAAAAAAGAATTTTGTTTCGGAATTTCATCAGTGGAATTTCGAAGAATGAGTTTCGAGTAGTCCGAGCGCCATGGGCGCTTTTTACTGGACGCCTTTTTACTGGGTGTCTTTTCCATCCATTGACGGTGAGAATTTCGAAGAAGAGTTTGAGAAGGAAGAGGAAGAGAAGAAGGGGGAGGTTAGAGGTATGCCTTTCCCTCTTTCCATTCGAGAAACTTCGTCGTTTATTACCGCTGCGCTAACCGGTGCCCTTCACCCCTCCCCTTCCCCCCCTCCCACTCCCTTCTCTCGTCTAGAAACGGTGGTAATTAATCGGAGAAACTCGGATCGTAAACAAGGCGCCGTCCATTAAGATCCCATTCATTACACCGGAAGTGGGCTCAGGTAAGATTCTCTACTTATTTCTTTCTTTTTCTTTCTTTCTTTATTTATTTCCTTCCTTCCTTCCTTCTTTTCTCATCCTTCTCCTCCTCTTTCTCTTCCTTTCATTCTTTCTTCGTGCGAGCAGTAGCTCGGAAAAGAGGAGGCAGGTGGTTAAGAACTACTCACAGAGGATCCTCCAAGGACGAACGAGGAGGAGGAGGAGGAGGAGGAGGAGGAGGAGAAAGAGGAAGCAAGTTAAGCACCGACTGGGAGAGGCTGAAGACTTTCAATAATTCTTCAGAATAACTTTGGAAAATGCGTAGACGGACCACCACCCAGCCGAGTTTCGTCTAAAGTTTCCACTTCGTCTTTGCTTTCTCATTTCCTTCTTTCTTCTACTTCTACTTCTACTTCTACTTCTACTTCTACTTCTACTTCTACTTCTACTTCTACTTCTACTTCTACTTCTACTTCTACTTCTACTTCTACTTTTACCTCTACTTCTACTTCTACTTCTACTTCTTATTTTTCCTTATTTTTCATCTTCCTCGTCTTTCTTTTCTTCTTGTCCTACTCTTCTCGATCTTATCTCTCTCTCTCTCTCTCTCTCTCTCTCTTCTACTTCAACGTCTAGCTTGGAACGTCGTTTTGGTTGAACATAAGTTTCAGAAGCCGTTGTCCTCTTTCTGGCCGATCCCAGAACGCAGTCTCCACTCTTATCTTTTATGCATTATCGACGGCTGAGACTCTTCCAACCCCCACATCCCTCCAAACCCCCTTTTTATATCCCCCGACTGGTTGTCCTTATTCTCTCATATTTCGGAACCAATATTATGCTAATGTCTTGCGTGCAGCCGTCACTACTTACCCCTCTGACTAAAGATAGAAGAAGGAAGGGTTTGTCTCGTAGGATCGAACGAAACATGAAGGATCGTATGATGAAAATCCTTTAAAGGTTTAAGTTCATGACACGTGAAGTTAGAACGATGTTGTTAGACGTCAATGGTTATATCAATCGATCGAACATGATCATGCGCGAATAAAGATTTTACATGTCTTCTATCGTTCATATGTTTAGTCTTTTCCTTGAATTATTACCTTATTTACCGTATGACCAACATTGATACTATTTTATTTAACCTACTAACCTTTTGACATTGACGTTCGGACGCGAATCCAGTGGTCATTTTAGTTACTAAACGATTGAAATAAAAATAAAGCTAATATCTTGATATTAGATATAATAGTTTGAAATGTATATTTATATACATAAATCTTTTTTTAAAATAAACTTGTCCATTAAAAGAGACCTCTTATTTTAGGAATTATTAATGATAGTCAAATCTTGTATACGTTAAACATAAAATTATTAATATAATTAAATAATAATTACCCTTAGACGATAAATATACAGAAGACCGTGTGTGATAATCTTTGAAACTTACCTGAAACAAAAAATAAAAAATTCAAATTAATGTAAAAAATATAATCACATCCATATACATATATACATATACAATATGAAAAGCATTAATTTGATAAAATCGAAGGTATATAGTCGGGTAAATAGGATCAAATGTTGGACGAGGGAACGAGCGAACAATTATCTGTCGAATATCGGTAATGACTTTACAGAATTGAGAATCGGCGATGCATTCTGAGCGTAAATAACCCTCGCTCGTCGATAATTTCTGCAGACCCCCCTTTCCCTTCCCGCCGGCTATTAACGATCCAGTAATAACTGCGTGCACGGTGTACTACGGGGATGGTCGCTTAGACGCGAAGGGATACCTCAAAACCCACGTGCAATTCCCAGGCATATCCGCCATTCACGACATTTCCAACAGCAACCTTGCGTTTCCCCTTTCCCTTTCCACATTATTTTCTCACTCACTCACTCTCTCTCTCTCTCTCTCTCTCTCTCTCTCTCTCTCTCTCTCTCTCTCATATATATATATGTCTCTCTTTCAGGTTCAGTCACACGTACTCTAAACCGTGCTACGCGGCGTTCAATTTTCCATCCTCGTATAATCTCATTACGGTCAATACCTAATTCCAGGTTAGCCCGATGGACCAATTAGTCGGGAACAATCCCACGACCCGGAAGCCCGGGAGCGATCGCAGGTAAGCAATCTCGGTGGAAACCTGTCGACCTCGGCTCGATTCTCTAGCATGGGAAGGTAACAGCGGAATTGCATCCTAGCAGAGCGTACGCGCAAATTTCTGCTAGGTAATTCGTTCTATCGACTACATCTCTATCTATCTATCTATCTATCTATCTATCTATCTATCTATTTCCATCTCTCCCTCTCTCTCTCTCTCTCTCTCTCTATCTCTTTTTATCCCGTTTTTCGTTCTATTTCTCACTCACTCGGGTGGGTTTTCTACCTTTCTCACTTCTCCTCTTTCCCCTTGTTCCCACCGCCCACCTATGCACCTAGACCTATCGTTATTATGCATTGACGGATTCGTTCAACCGTACTCTGACGGACACCAACACAACCCACTTTTAATCACTATTCAGGCGGATCGAGAAGAACCGTATTGGGACTCGCAACGCGAGACCTGATCACTGAGAGCGAAAGGCAGAGAAAGAGAAAAAGAGAAAGAGAAAAAAAGGAGAGAGAGGAAGAGACTGATAGGACACGACAGTAGTCGTAGCAGGGAAAACAAGTTCTGAATGGTATCGTTGGGGAACTACTACGTTTCTCTCTCTCTCTCTCTCTCTCTCTTTCTCTCTCTTTACGATCGGTTCTACCTACTATGGTGCAAAATGATGAACAAAAGAAGAGACAACGGTTTGAAAGAAAAAGAGGAAAAATAATACAAAGTAGAACAATCGAAGTTGAATGGATAGGTGGGTGGATAGGTGGATGGATGGATGGATGGATCGATAGATGGATGGATGGATCGATGGTACACGTGTACGCGTACGTTTGTTCGTTTCAGGAATGAACGAAAAACTTGTCGTAGGTCATCGACATTCGAGATCGACGACTACGACGATCGTAGAAAAAGCTTCACTGTAAAAATAGAAGTCGTTTCTGTGAATCCAATGGCAAACCCTCGACTATCCTACCTACCCCTCACACACCCCTACACTCCCACATACTTTTTATAATTACTTCCTTCATCCATCCAAGGACGATTATCGAAAAGCCATCATTCCAACGAGAAATATTTCTTGCTTGATCAAACTATCGTGGATGACTTTAATAAATTTTCTATGATCGTATGACAGGGATTAAAGATTCAACTTAATTGTTTTCTTCATTTTCTTTTTTTTTTTTTTTTTTTTNNNNGTCGAATAAAAGGATTTTCTTCTTCATTTAGTTCGAATTTAAATTAGATAATAATTTATATAGAAATAGAGTAAAATATAAGAAGATATGTAATTTTTGTTTGTTCTACTTTTTAGTTTCACAAAAATACCAAAGCGTTCATCGAGAAAATATCGATGATAGAAATATCAAAGTTTAATAAGCATACCGCTATTATACATATATTGTATATGTTCGATAAAAATTAATAGAACGATGAAATAACTTTATAACTATATAACAGTATTTTACGATACCGTAAAAAGAAAAAAAAAATACACACACACAAACACACTCAAAAGTAACATATTACTCTATGATATGAGAAAAAGAAATGAAAGAAAGAAAGAAAAAAAAAATATATAGAAAAATATCATAAAGACAAATGAGAATAAAGGAGAACGAGAGAAAACGGCAAATATATCGGGCGAATCTAACCACGAATGAGATGCCAATAACTTATCCGTAAATTTATTTCGAATAGACGAAAGGAGAAGTTGCGTAATAACGATGCCGGGCTTTTAAGTATCGGACCGAAAATAAAAAAATAAAAAAGAAGGAGACATAAATTCGCGTCGGTAGAATCGCGAGACGACGACTACGTCGACGACGAATCCTCATGAATAACGGCAATAAATGTCGTTCGTTTGAATGGATCCTCCTGTGTTAGTTGCGAAGGGCTCGGGAAGTTCGCCGAGTTTGGAAGAAGAGAAAACGTAAGTAAGAATGAGATAGAAGAATAAGAAAATGAAAAAGAAGAAGAAACGAAATCTTCGAAGGTGCATCATAGCCGCTACGGGACCTTCATCCTCTCCCTTTCCCTCTCTCTCTCTCTCTTTCTCTGTCTTTCTACAAAAGTACCGGCAGCCACCCTTCAAAAACAAATTCATATTTCAAGGCGAGAACCCTCCTCTCTTCGTTCGAGAGGCGGCGCGCTCGTCTAAAGCAGAGTCACGAGCCTCAGATAAAAGTGAAATACGTGAGTTTACCATTGAAACACGCGCCGGCAACGTTAGAAGAGAAAAACGGGGGTAGGGGGAGGAGAGTAAAAGAAAGAGAGAGAGAGAGAGAGAAAGTGAACACGCGATAAAGACAAACGAGGAGACAAACTGTGGCAAAAGGGATCGTGCTCGTTCGTCATTCGACGTCACCTTTTGTTTCCACCTTCATGAAAATAGATTTGAGAGAGAAAGTAAAAGAAAGAGAGTGTGTGAGAGAGAGAGAGAGTGAGAGAAACTTGAGGGTAGGAATGAATCCCCATTGCTACTTCTTTTTATCTATCCTTCGTATTCATTCACTTACGATGAAAACGAAGAAAATTGATACAAATCGTTTCGCGATCGTGAAAGTGAACAAAATTATTTATAATATAAGTATGAAAGAAATGAAAAAAAAAAAAAACATTTAGGAAATTTTTTACGTTCGACTTTGGAAAGATAAAAAGAAAAGATACATTTTGTATAACGTTTATTCCCTATTTCATTATTTATTTCGTTTCTTCTTTATCATTTTCCTCTTTTATTTCTACCCATGGTGAAATTCAATTTACATAGACGTGATTTATTTTCATCTTTCTCGACATCGACGTCTCGTGTTTGCGATCGATGTATGTATCCATTGATGCCGAGTGTGTTACACCCATGGAATTTACCGTTTATACGATATAAGATAGAAAAGAATAAGTATAAACTCAAGATGTTGCATAAGATGTTTTTAGAGAGAATCTCGATGGATATCATCGTTCTCTTTACTCTGACTATTTTTATATATTTCCTATTTTTTTTTTATTTTATTTTTTTTTTTTACCCGATAAAGATGCCGATAAAAATGTTAATATATACAATACAAACGATTTTTCTTGCCATATTTGATCATATTTTCTTTCTATTTTCTCTTCTTTTGTTCTTTAACAAGAAACACGACGAAGAAAAACGTGTTAAAGTTTGATGAAAATATCTTCGATCGTATTCGATAAAATATTGAACGGTCAGCAGATAGCAATACACAAGAAGCTAAAAGGGAAACGAGTCCCACGAGTAAGAAAATGAATAAGAAGAAGAAGACGGAAGACAAAGAGATAGATAGATAGAGAGAGAGAGAGACAGAGAAATTAAAGAGAAAAGACTATAGCTAGTCGTGGAATAAATATGAAACGAATAATAAATATTTGTACGAATCTGCAGAATATTTCTTCCCTCGGGGGGAAGATTTTTCTTTTTGGTAAACAAGAAAAATCCATTTACGCCTTTTTCCACGAGACAAGTCATCGTTTCGAATAGAACGACGAGAAACGAATGGAGTTACCCCTTTTCTCAATCATCTCAATCGGATCGAAAATCACGGATCTTTCAGGAGAAGGGAAAACACTGCTCCCCTCTACTCTCCATACCCTTGTCTCATTTTCTCTTCCCTTTCCTTTCCCTTTTACCGAAGGAGATTCGTCCAAGTAGTCGTCGTTGTCCAAACGCGATGAGATTGACGGCTCGTCGAGAGAGTACTACGCACACGTTCGTTTTCAAAAGAAAACCCTAACACTTTTACATTATCCTTTCCTTATACACGTATTAGTGGTATAACATCGTACATACGGTGCCGCCCACACTCCCTTGTAATACGTATAAATCCATGAATAAGAGTGTCTGTGTATGAATGTAAGGATGAGAGAAAGATAGAGAGAGAGAGAGAGAAGTGGATAAGCGCGTGCAACTGTATAAACACTGGCACAAGCAAAACTTAGCTATAATATACGTTAGTGCAATACCGGTGGTGTTGTACGTTCATGTTATGCCTACTCGTCCGTCCATTATTGCGATAGCAGCCTGCGTCAATATTGGCCCAAAGGGTTTCACTGTGATTGTCTTCCGCACCCGCGCGCACACATTTATATATATATAAGCTCAAGTTAGGCACGGGTTCATACGCGATGTCATGAGTTCGCTTCTCTATGGCAATGGACAGTTCTCCTCCTATTCTTCCTCTTCCTCATTCTCATCCTCAATCCTTTTCATTCTCTCATCTTCCTTCAATGACGACTACGAGGACGACGACAACGACGATGATTCCATCTCGTTTATCCAGCTTTACAGAGACGACTACTACTGTCATCCGAACGATTTCAAAATGGGCACGTTCAATTCAATATAATTCTCCTCCTTACCTATATAATCCAACTATTCTCAGTTTGCACCGTTCCTCGAATTCTGTCATAAGAATTTAAACGTTCTTAAACGATCTTGTTTACGATGTAATAATATCCGTCGTTTAGATTTATTCTTTTTTTCTTTTTCTATTTATTCAAATATCACAAGTAATTTCACGTATGTATTTTTATCTCGTAAAAATTAACGACTAACATAAATAAAATGTCTCCATATAATTATTATTTTATTTTATAACGATATGAAAGATTAAACCTATCTTACGTAAATAACATATTTTTTACATAAAAATTCTTTCGTTATATGAAATAGCTTTTAATATTTCTATGAATAATAACAATAATAATAATAATATTAATAAATAAATGTTATTTAATTGAAAAAGAAAAATATATTTAGAAAATAAATGTGACATGGGAAAAGAATTAAGAAGAAGAAGAAAAAAAATAATAAAAAACGTCTTCTCAGACGTAGTTTCAGACGAGAAATTTCACGAGCCACCTTTCGTAACATATTTCGGGCAAGGTTCCAATGCAGATGGGGAAAAAAACGTATAGTAGAAGAGTAAAAAAAAAAAAAAAGAAAATAAAACAGAAAAATAGAAAGGAGAGAAAAAAAAACAAGAGAAAAAGAAAAAATAAGAAGAAAATCTCGACTGTGTTCTCTAGACGGTAGACTCATTAAAGATTCCACGGAGATGCTCCAGAGAGAAAAGTAGTCGCTTCCTTACAGCATTGAGCGAAGATTTGCACCTGTTCCCTCGTTCTCTCTCTCTCTCTCTTTCACTCTCACTCTTTCTCTTTCTTTCTCTCCCCCACCCCATCGTTTTCTGTCTCTTTTTTGAATGCGTTTATTTTCCTCCGTTAGACGGTTCGTGAAAAGAAAACGTGGCCTTCGCGACGCTGTTTGTCGTTTATATATATAGTAATGTATATACAATGTACACAAGGACGCGTGACAGGCGTCTGCTCTGAACGAGTAAATGAGCGTATGTGTGAGAAAGAGAGAAAGAAAGAGATGCTGCTGTTGGGACAGGACACGTACGACATAACTACCAGCACCTGGTGCATAAAACGCCGCACTGCATACGTTACTAGAGGGATGCTGCTATGCTTTTTCTCTGTTTCTTCTTCTCTTTCTTATTAATATTATTATTATTATTATTATTACTATTGTTATTATTATTCTTTATTCGTTGGTCCAACTCATCAGTTCTTCTGTCACGTTTTCGTTTAAAGAAAAAAAAAAACTATATCTCTTTCTTCTTGTCTACACTTTGGATGATGCAACGGATCCCATATGTTCTTTAATTTTGTTACAATTTTGTTTTACATCAACTTTATATTGATATAATATTTATTTTAACAAATCTGTATCAAATTGTTATTTAACCCGTTACCCGCCAATGATCTTTTTTGAGATGCATTTTATATATTTGTAATAACTGCAACTATGCAGAATAAAATATATTTGTTAAAATCATGAAAATATGACAAATTCTTACTCTATTATTTTAAATCAATAATTAAAGATATACAATAATTTTTATATTTAAATAAAAAAGAAAAGATTTTTTTGCAAAAATGGTTCTATTTGGTTAGTATGAATATTATTATACAATTATTTTAATTTTCTTTTTTTGAATTTTCGTGTTGTGGCGAGTAATAGGTTAAGATCTATCGATGTATTAGATATTATAGTTAATTTAACGATCGTTTTGTATTAAAATTATACACGATTTAAAACAAAATATAGAAAAATTTCAAAGGTATATTATCTATAAATGTACTTTAGAGAGTAAAATGCAACAGGTGTAATGAGACATATGAACGACACATGTCCGGAAACTGCAAAATCTTGTAACAGGAAATTATAGTCTCGATGATCCAAGATAATAAATGAGTCTTCGTGTCTCTAAAGGATTGTACAATGGGTAAATTGCCTTTACTATCCACGTAACACCGTAATTTCCTACCGCTTATAGTCGTTGTTCGCGGGTGCGCGAGCGCGCGTTCTACGAACGTTGTTCACCATCGTGGAAAACTTAAACTCTCCTCGAGTTCTGTCGGCAACGATAAAGTTTCTTTGTATAAGAAAAAAAAAAAAAACTTCTAAGAGAGTTGGAAGATAACAAGAAGCTTTTCGTCACGTTTAAACATTCTCTGCGAAGAAAATGAAAAAGAAAAAAGAAAAAAAGAATAAAAATAAACAAGAAGAATAAAAAAGAAAAATAAAATACCAAAGAAATCGCGCGTACTTTTTTTTTTATTCGCCAATAAAATACGCTATCGTCGTTCGATTAAACGTTTCTCAAATATCGATGAAAAAGAACAAAAAAAAAAAAAAAAAAAAAAAAAAAAAAAAAAAAAAAAAATCGACGAATCGATGAATGAAATTGACTGCAGTTGTATTAAAAATCATTCCCCAACTACCAATTCCGTATTTCAACTTCGAATTCGTCGTACGTGCGTGTCCAATATATCAGCACATAAAGAGAAAAAAGAAAAAGAAAAAAATGAGAGAAAGAGAGAGAGAGAGAGAGAGAGAGAGAGAGACAGAAAATAAATCATATAAACGTGTTCGTCCATAAAGAACGTGAACACAAAGACGATGCCTTTAGTCGTTTGGTGATCGAACAAGTCGACAAAAAAGCTTCATCGAATGATAAACTGTTACTACGCGGAACGATTCTCAACGATTTCTTTTCAAGCTTCGAGATAAGTTGAGAAGATACAATTGCAGGGGGTGAGGAGGAGAGAAAGTAAGAGAAGAAGAATACGATGAAGTGAAAAAAGATAGATGAAGAAAAAAAAAAGTAAGATGATGGCCCCAGACACGAAACTAATATAATAAAATAGGTTTAATCTTTAATCGATTAAACGCACGAGTTAGAGAGTACGATCGATAAATATATATATGATACATCGTCTTAACTTTTTCTTTTGTATATGGTGCGTGACTATATCTCGACTTTATGGTTGTTGGAAAAGCTTCAAGATTATGGAGTAACTATCAAAAGACTTAAGAAGTAAATATCGATTGGAGACATGAATAATGGAGTCGCATAAGTTTGTCAACGGTTATTCGTTCGTTGATCGATACAGTATATGGTATATACATAGGGTTATGTGTGTATGCGTATAGTAATGTATATGTACACGTTCGAGTTAAACGTGTGTAAGCTTACGTGTAAAGCTACATGCGTGCACCAAGTCAGCCCCGTTGCATATCCTGAGGAGTCCATGCGAAATAATTTACGTCGAACGCGACGTTTATCGATGTTCATCGAAACGTTCACGCGGTATATCTACCTACGTGATTGTAATTAGGTTTTGTCGGTCCGCCATGGTTTTGTCGCTTGGATGCACAAAGCCATTCGTGTAATTAATCGGAAACGTAATACATAGTTAATACTGTAAATGCACGGTGCTAAACCTACTACAATAACCAACAAATTATGTTCAACGAATTCAAAGCAATAACGTTAACGTAACAATAATTTATAGAAAAATATATATGTATATTCGTATATTAGTTGGAATTAAAAAAAAAAAAATAAACACACGCGCAACACATGCATGCACATAAGAGAGAAATTTCATAAATTTCTGAGAGAGATATATAAATCTCAAACGATTTCCTGTATAAATTTGATCTTAGAAAACGATGGATACAAAGTACATTAGTTGACGTAATTTATCTATTTTAAACAAGGTAAAATATTATTAATTAACATTGTAACTTGTATGCACAGATGGAACACTGGAAGACTAACGCAGAATATTTTCAAATAATACGATTTCACAAGCATAGAAAATACACCGAATCTCATCGGCACAGCCGGTTTGTTGGTCGGTTGGTTATTTCACGATACATTTATCAAACGGTATTAATTTTAATTAAAATTTTAGTCCGTAGGTACTTGCCATCGTCGAGCTGATTCGAGGCCCACGCACAATCACCCACGAGAGAGAGAGAGAGAGAGAGAGAGAGAAAACGAACGTAACGCCTTCTCTATTCGTGTTGCATCATTAGCGTCGTTTCTGTTCGGTCACCAGTTTGAATTATGACGGTCTCGGGCCTGGTTATCGTGGAACTATGCTTCTGATAAAGTTTGTTTTTTTAATTAAAATCTGCCAACTCTGCCAAAGCTTTCCGTTGAAAAGGGACCATCGTCATCAACCCGCGTGACAGCCACTCTCGCGACGTAGTGCATCGGGGCGTGCGCTGCACTCGTATGCGCATATCCCGTTCATCGTTATGCGAAATGCATTTTCGATTTCGTTCTGGATGGAACACGACTGACTCTTTTTCTTTTTCTCTATCTGTTTCTCTTGTCTCTCTTTCTCATCGTGCGAATGGAATAAATAAATATTTTACAAAATGAGATATATGCAATCCCGAATGCATGTGTGTATTTGTATAATGAAAACTCTAACAATACGATAAAAGCAAAAACGTGTAAAGAAATGCAATGTTATATCATTATTTCTTAATGATATGAAATAAACATAATGAAGTTAAAATTAAATGTAAAAAGTACAAGAGAAAAAAGAAAAAGAAATAGGATGAAAAGAGAGTAATAACGATAATGTTATAAAATCACGTTTTTCGTATTAACTTGATTATATAAAATTACTCGCTGTATGCATCAACAATCGAGCAGAATAATAATCCATTAGATTTAAAATCTTGTCGAATTATCGTACACGCAACACAGAGAGAATAATATTTTTTTCCACCCAGACTACATACACAAATAATACATACAATAAAAAAATATATTTTTTTGTTGATACATATATGCAAACATATTAACTTAAACGATCCGAAGCAATTGATAGGGTGTCGAAAATTGTGAGTTGTATTTCTTCCCATTAAGCTCATAAGATCTAGACAGTTAAGTATATTCGAGGTATCCCTTATGCTACTACCATCGATATACCCTAAGGGCAAGAGAAACGAAGTGTACCGCTTATTATCGTGCTAGAACCGATTTATCGTGCACCTGTCAGTAGTTCGCGATCTCTTTGATGCCCTTCTTTGCTCCACCATGTTCCTTCCTCTTACCCCCGTGGCTTAGTTATCACCCCCTGGCGTTGAAACTTTACTTCAAAGGCTACTTTGAAGAATGATCCCTGGATATTCCTCTCTCTCTCTCTCTCTCTCTCTCTCTGTCCTATTTTCGTTCAAGGGCGATTTTACGTGAGAAAGGGTTGAAACGGCAAAAGGATGGTTCGAGGTATTATATTTGAAAGGAGGGTGGGTGGATGGGGGAGTTAGGAGGAGGAACTCTTGCTTCTCCACAGTGTCCTCGAGTATTCTGCGTTATAATCGAGGGCAGTTGAGTTTAATTAACGGTAGGGCAAATAATTTCGGAATGGTAGGAAGGGGAAACAAGAAGTTACCTTCCTCCCTCGAAATTGTGAAAGTTTTCGTCTTGAGACTCGACGTTCTTCTTCCATCTCCTCTTTCATCTTTTTCTCTTTTAAATCTCTCTCTCCCTCTCTCTCTCTCTCTCTCTCTTTCTCATCTTCATTTCTTTTTACTTCGTATAAATTTTTGATCGAAACGATTAAACGCGTACAAGATGGTTACGCGCTTTCACCCTCTTATATCAAATATTTTTCTGATGGCCTCGAAAAAATTCGTTTAAACGTTTTCGAATGATATCTGGTGATTACTCTCTTTAACCGACTAACTTTCTTCAACATTTAACGTATCTTACAAATAATAATAATAATAATAATAATAATAAATAAGATATTTATATTATATTTTTCAAATGAAAACGATGAAACACATTTTTTAATAATAATTAATACGAATGAATGAATTGATTAATTAATTAATTAATGGGGATAAATTTATCTGTTTATTCTTTCGTTTTAAAGGGAAAGAAAAAACAAACGTTATTATATCCAAGATCGTGTGGAACACTTAAGAAGAGCGAGAAAGAAAATAAATAAAGGAAGAATCAAATAAAAAGTACTTTCATCTCGTTGTCTAGATACTTTTATAACGGGTTATTTTCTTTCTATAATTGTAGCTATAAAGATTACAAAGAGTATGCTTGTAGTTTCTATGTCGATGCGTGTTGTGCGTAATAAAGGAAAGTATTATCGTGAACGCAATAAACTGAAAGAAATGCTTAAAAAGAGAGAGAGAGAGAGAGAGAGAGAGAAAAGAAAAACAAATAGAAATAGATAAAGAAAGAAAAAAAAAAGGAAGAAAAATATAAAGAAAATTAAAAAGAATAAAATACAAAAATGAAAGTAATGGAAACAATATCGAGCGTGTTTTCTTCTAAACCCTTCTTTTTTTTTCATTCTTCGTACCCTCTTTTCATTTCTAGTAAGGGCACGTGGACTGCAAAATTGCCAGACAACGACCACCACCCCTTTTTTCTTCCTCTCCTTCATGTTTTTATACTTTTTCCTCTTTCTCTCTTTTTCTCGTCGTTTACAATCTTCCAACCATTCCATTAGCTCTTTTTTTTTTCTTTATTCTTATTTTTCTTTTTCTTTCTTTCTCTCTCTCTCTCTCTCTCTCTCTCTCTCTCTCTCTCTCTCTTCGTAGACTTTACTGGTGTTTCTCGCGTAGTATAGCATCGCGAACGACATATATTCCAAGTACTTATGGCAACGGCACATGCTCGTTCTCAGCCTTATTGCAGGAAGCACGTTTTACTATCCCTTTCTTCTACTATGTAAGCATACCTATATGTATTATATATATATACACGTAGATGCATAGAACACATCATAGAACACATACGTGTTCTTAGATGAAAATCTTTTGATGCACGATTGCCGCCTTCACATTGGATAATATAAATAAATTATTATATTTTATAAAGTTACATTTTACTCTTTTTATTCTTAAACATCGTGTGATAAATAGTTGAAAAAAAGTAAAAAAAAAAAAAAAATTACTAACCAGTAATTATGTCATAAATATGTTTTAGATCTAGAGATCGTTAAATTAATTTGAAATGAGAAAGTAGAATAAAAAGAAAAAAAAAAAATGAAATAATTGAAAGAAGTAGAATGTTTTATTTCAATCGTAATTCGTCGTACTCCAGTGGTGCATTATATTTGTTCAAATTTCTGATCACATTTCAAACGTACTGATCTAAATACTTTGAAAAGAAAGAATGTGAACGGCTTTCATATAAGCGATACAAGTGAAACTCGTATTATCGTGTGGAAAATAATCAATTGACTCGTATTAATTCAGTGAGTGTTCTTTAAAAACATACACGCATATTAGATTTTTACCTGGAAGCTAATTGATACAATTAAGAATGAAGAAAATATAGAAATAAATACATTAGTATACATTAATTACATATTTAATGAATTTAATTTGAATTTTATTTAATTAAATTTTAAATATGCATTTAATTTGAATTTTAATTTAATTTGAAAGTTATTTATAATTATAAATAATAATTATAATATTAATATAATTATAATATTTATTTATATATATATTATAATATT
>NW_015148987.1:133480-197688 GCF_001465965.1 Polistes dominula | reverse complement strand
TATATATATATATATATATATTAAATCTTATCACTAAAAATCGTACCTGTAAGTATAACTGTAAACACAGGAATATCATGAATATTATATTTCATCTGTGGTCATTAAAATGTTTTTTAGTATCAGAATTAGTATAACCATTAAAGTAAAAATGATACGAAATACATTTATTTTAAAATTACATATCGATTAACATACTTTTTGAATATTAAACTATTTCAATTTGATATTTTATTAGATAAAAACTTTCAACACTCGAAGTCGTCACTGTTCAGGATAGTTAAAATAAATGTATTGTAGTTTAAACAATTCTAAATATTAGTAGAATACATAAAAGTATTATAAATACTTTAAATGATAGTTTATTAATCGATAGAAGTGTCTGTTGTTACCTGTAAACACCAAGTATAGATCGGAGTAACGTCTTCCTCGAGATTCACCTTCAGACTAAGACATTGTCCTCTATGAAAATACTCTTATACTATGTTGTATATATGACTTTCTGAATGTTGAGCATGTGTATAATGTTAATAACATTCTAAATAAATTAAATTTAAGATTACAACGTTGAGAATATTTCTTCTCTTTTATTCAACAATATAAAACAAATTTCTTTATGTGAATATTCATTGAATGATAAAAATAGATAGATAAATATATATATATGTGTATATATTAACAACAAGAATGTCGATAGCATGTCAATTTACGTGTTACATATTGATTACAAGAGAGGAAATAATAAATTTTGTGTTAGTAATTATCTGCACCTAATAATACAGGCTCATAATTATTACTGACGTTTTGAGAACGTTATAAATGTTAAATGAAATGCAATAGCATTATAAATATGTGTTGGAATACAGGTATACATATATTCACCTACATGCAAATAAAACATATGTATGTATATATGTATGTAGATACGTTGCCAAGATGTGCCGTAATAAATCCATATTAATTCGTTTGATTTTATTCTCTGTAAGGAAATACGATATAAACATATACGCATGTAATAGAAAAAAAAAAAATAAACAAAGAAAAAAAGAAAAACTAATGAATGCAACTAAACAAAATTGTGATAAAGATTGTTTTAACAATGTCCATTATATTTAAAAAAAATAATTGAAAAAATTCGATACTCTACGCCAACTAACTAACCATGTGTTTGCCGTTTACATACATATATTGCACATCAAAATAATAATAATATAATATTTATAAAAAAAAGTAAAAAGCAGAGGGGCGAAGGTTCGAGCTTGCTCGTAACGTCTCGGACGAGATTCGTTCGATCGTGTAACATATATGCATACACGCATATACACATATTACACGAAGCCAAAATACGTGATAAAATCGTGCGTTCGCGTGCGGCGAACCGACGCCGGTTTGCTCGGCTGACCGGCTCGTAAAATTGCATCGCCATTTCGACGAGACGACGAAAAATTCCGATTTTACTTTCCAGTACACCGCGAACGGCTGGCATTTTTTTTTCTTCCTTTTTTTTTTTTTTTTTCAAATTGCTTCGCATCGAATCGCTCGGAAACTCACCGATCGCACCGATCGCACCGATCGCACCGACCGACCATCCGACCGAACGTTTCGTTCGTCATTTACGATACAACACACAGCATGCAAATAATACGTGTAAAGCGTGAAGGTTGATCAGAAAATGAGGACGTTAACGAACCCGTTAAAATCGCATTTCATCGATCGTTCCATTGTCTATCCTTCATTGTTTCACTCTCTCTTTCTCTCTCTCTTTCTTTTCTTTTCTTTTTTCGTCCAACTTTCTCTTCTATCGATAAATATAATTATTATGGATAAGATAAAAAGAAAAAAAAATTTTCTCCAGTAATTACAAAGCGGTTAAACTACGCAGCTCGCCCCCACTCCCTCCCTCCTCACCCCCTCACCTGTAACGAGAATTATAACGTTAAGTTATAAATCCGGTAAGTTAAAAAGCTTACAGAAGTTCGTTAAATTTTATGATACTATTATAACGCGTCATTCGTTTCTCATTTCTATTTCTCTCTCTCTCTCTCTCTCTCCCACCTATAACGTTATATATCTCTTTTTTTCTTTTTATCTTCCAGCGGATATTTCTCAATTTTACCGAGATTCTTTATTAAAATTTATCACCGTCAAATCTATCGTTAAATATTATATACATCGAAATCTCGTTTCCACGGGAAACCAGAAACGTTTTCCTGTTCCCTCCCCCTTTACCCATCCATCCCACTATCTTTCTCTCACTTTCTCTAGCAGTATCTCTCTAATTTTTGTCCTACGAATATGGTGTGTCATATGCTTCGTATGGATCGTATTTCATCTTTGTAAGTATGATTAAAAAAAACTGTATAGTCACGAAATATGCAATAAAATTAAATACACATTTAGTTAGTTGTACAAGAATGTGCATACTAATGAACAGATAAATTGGTAAAGGTAATAGAAATGATGTAAGAACTTTGTTAGTCATTATTTTCCAAAGTGTTGTATTATTGGTAGTGTGGTTACCTGTATATATGTATAATGATCGATTGAACGCTCTCACTTACTCTCTTTCGTCTTACTTTTGACTAAGTAGGTATACGTACGTATACATATACACAACTATACGTTTAATTACATTTTCTTTAACCCAAGCCTTTCCTCGAGTTCCCCCCCTCAACTCCCACTTCTCTTCTCTTCCCTGCCACTCTTTCGCTTCCTCGAACGATCGAACGACCGTTCGATTTCTCGGCCGTTTACCGTAGCCAACGATGCCAAAGGTCGACGTTCTCGCAACCTTTGAACCATTTCGTGTCCATTTTGCACGTGAACTAACCAGCAAAAGCAAACGGTAGAAAACGCGTTACGCGTTTCAAACTAACGATATACTCAAACGTTGAACGATCTATCGAAGTTTTGCTCTTGGATTTTCGATTATCAACCCCCATCGTCGAACTATCATAACTATCTCATAGAATATTAACGACGTTCGTGAGAAAAAGTAAAGAAATTACTTTTTTTACTATAATCTATATCGATATAAAGTAAACTATTATTTTTATAAATACCTATGCAGTTACGTGTAAGATTTTTCTCACGATTTTTGGATAAACAATAGTATGGTAAATGTTTTAATGTTTTTTTTATAAATAATATTATCTCGTTTCATTGATTTTTTATTATTTAGTTACGTTATACTGGTTGAAGAATAATTTGATATTTTTTATCGTCAACAAAAATTTTTTTGTTAAATTTACCTACACCTCCTTCCCTTTCCTCTTTTGAAAAAAACAAAAAATTGTTCTCTCAACTTCATGAGATTTACGCTCCACTGAGTTTATATCATTCAGAGTTATTTCAAACTATCAAACAATAATAACAAAACATTTATTCAATTTTGATTGATCAAATATTCAATATTGTACGTTGGTATAGTAATGTTTTTAAAGAAAAAAAAAAAAAAAAAAAAAATCAATGAAAAATCTGTTGAATTTTGATTAACCAATGATTCTAACATTGAACATAATTATTCGTACGATTCGTATTATTAATATTTATGAGATGAAAGAAAAAGAGAAAGAGAGAGAAAGAGAGAGAGAGAAAAAAAAGTAGGAAAAAAAAAGGAAAAAAACAGAGAAGAAGGGATTAAACGGAGCTTATAATTAAGCGATTACACTGTTTCTTCGATAAAAAGTAGTGGCATCGAACACGAGCAAAAACGCCTATCTCGCCCACGGACCCAGCCGTTATCCGTTGGTTTAAACCACAGCCGGCGGACCTTTTTATTTATAGTACCGAACTTAATTGGCCGCGAAGTACCGTGCTCGGCAAATGAAATATGAGATTCGTTGGATTCGATGGGGTCAAGAAATGAACCGGTTCCTTTCGAAGTGCCGCTTTGGTAACGGCAATTATTAAAGAAAGAAAGAAAGAGATAAATAATAACAGAGAGAGAGAAAAATAAAGAGGGGGTAGAGGGTGTGTGAGGGGGAGAAAGAAACTACAATTGTTCAGGAATTTGACAATGACTTAGTGTATTATAGTTCCTACATCGTTTTATTTCTTTTTATGTTAGAAACTAATCATTAACGATAAAAAAAAAAAAAAAAAAAATAAAAATAAAAATTAAGATTATCAATCATCGTATAAACAAGAATTTATCAAAGGTCGTAAAAATTCTTCAAAATCGAATAACGAGTTCAAGAATGGTATATCGCGTGAGAGGAGATAATATTGACTGAAAAGGAAAATGAGGAAGGAAGGAAGGAAGGAAGGAAGGAAGGAAGGAAGGAAGGAAGGAAGGAAGAAAGGAAAGTAAGCTTTATTCTCATTTCACCTTCGAACAAATAGCTGTTTGAATTCGATCGTTGAAAGGTAGGCGAAAAGGGATAATGTAAGTGGAGAGTACCTTCGAGGTGGGAGAAAAGGAGGAGCGTAAAGAGAGGTACCCGGCAAACGGTGAAAGGCATTTACCAATGAAAGACACAAAGAAAGAGGAATCGGGGAAAAAAAGAGGGACGTCAATTCTTTCCTAGTTTAATAATAAGTACGTGGAAGAAAAAGAAAGTAAGGTCATACCTACTGACTTTCTTTCTGTGATAACCCTTTAAGAACTATTTTCTTTGTCGGCGTATAAAAGTATTGAATATGTTTTTCTAACTTTGTAAATTTTTGAATTATAAATATTTCGGAAATTCAGATCGTTTAAACGTTGCTTATAAAATTTACTTCCTGTTTTTCTGTTTTTTGTTTTTTTTTTCGTTTGTTCAATACGTGTTTGAACAATTGTTATTACTACGTTAGAAAAATAAAAAAAAAAGAGGAGGAAATAGAATTTTTTTTTTAATCTTGAAATATTGACCTTAAAGAATAAACCTTTTTTTCGATGTTTTCGTGATTTAGAAAATGTTTCTTTTAACATTGAAGTTGTAGTAGTACGAAATCAAACGCATGTATGTTTCTTTGCGAACATGTCGGATATATGCTCCATTATTCTACTTGCATCTTTCGTTTTCTAACATAGTGTGAAATTTTTCGAAGTATAAGATACAACTCACGTTTTTCCTTCAATGTTATAAAATCAATCATGTTTTTTAAACTATTGTATATAACTTTATTGCAAAAAACATTATTAATATAATTGTTAGAAAGACTATATTCGACGAGTTACACAAATTGTTTCTATTCTTTCTCTAAAAGTGTTTCAATTTTTCTCTGTATCATACTAATAATAATCCTTTCAATACGTTTGCAAATTTGCAAATTTCAGCAGTATATTAAGCAAACAGACCGTTGTAAATAATACGTTTAAACATTACCATGAATTCTTGGTGAAAAATTCGATTGATATATTCTGATTATTATACACTATATTGGTTACTTTTTATCGTTATATAGAATTCATTGTAAAATGAGTACGGAGAGTGAGAAGAAAATAAAAAAAAAGGGATATAATTGTCCTTGAATCTCTTCCCTAGTCATATAAACTACGTTCTATTTAAAAACGAGTAGCGATTTGTTGGAGTAAAACAGTTTTACTGCATTCAATCACGACCCTCTTTTCAACGGGAAAACACACGTATGCCCTTTGATTATATTTTAAACAGATCTGATAATCGAGCTTAATGGATTGTTACTCGATTGGCGAAAGCGGCTGGTTCGTCGTGTCCTATGAAACGCGAAATGACTCGAATCGTCGAATGGTCTCATCCCTTCTTCCACGTTTTTACCCGCACCTCACCCCACACCCCCGTTAAACCACTCTTCGTTCTCATCCCTCTTTGCTCTTCGAACCCTTTCGCAGTCTGGCGTACTTGAAAGAGAGAAAAAGGGGAGAATGGTACAGAAACAGAGAGAGAGAGAGAGAGAGAGAGAGAGAGAGGAATGTTCGCGTTCGCACTAGGGAAAATTTAACGAATTCGATAATCCAACGTGTCTGTTACAATAATATTTCTACCATTTATATTTCCTTCAAAGAGTATAGAACTTTAAAAACGTGAGTATGGGGAAAGGGGAATTCTCTCGTCAGTCGCTTGAGAGACGTTCCCGTCGATTTTAATGAAAAAGCCTTGACGAACGTACAGAATTTTCATTTGCAATTTTACATGCTCGGGTTTGTAACGGCGGCACGTTTGTCTCGAGTATTTCGCGAAACAAACGTGAAAATGAAAGAAGTGGGAAAACGAAAACGCCAAAAACGTTCGTACCAAACGATTGTTATAATATAGACGAGTATCGTACGAATCGATTGAATCGAATACGATAAAAGAATGACACGGAAGGTTTATAATTTGTTATTATATTAGAAACAACTAAAAATAAATGTTAAATTAAATATGTGAAAAAAGAAGGAAAGTAATAAGGAAATAAATAAAGAAAGAAATAAGGAAGGGTAAAAAAAAAAAA
Organism: Polistes dominula; assembly: GCF_001465965.1. Next base: position 191,289 of record NW_015148987.1, on the reverse strand, counting down.
AATACCAATGAAAATACGTTCTAATTTAATCCTATCGTGATCGAGTTCATTACACTCCACTCCCCCATCTACCCCCTATGAGAATAGTTAGAATATCTTCGTTTAACTTTCGTGAGTTACAAACAGTAGTAGTAGTAGTAGTAGTAGTAGTAGTAACTATAGTTTTAAATACGTCCGGAATAATTATGGCATATAAACAAAGTTTTCCTTCCAACGGTAAAAGTGACCTTATTATCGTAGTTAACTTCGTTAAGCGATTACGAGAAGCGTGCTCGCGAGGAAACCGCGAATACGACAGCATCTTAAAGTCGAAACTCGGAAGGTAGGTTGGTAGACGAAGACGACAACGACGACGACGACGACGACGACGTAAATCCTAATTATTATTTAAATTTAGCTTTTAGGAGTCGGAGCTTCTTCTTCTACTTCTACTTCTCCTTCTTCCTTGTTCGCAAGCAAACTTATCTAAAAGTAATAAGGATGGTGGGATGAAGAATAAGTGTTGTAAGATGGAAATCGATGAAAGATAGAGAAAGATAGAGAGAGAGAGAGAGAGAGAGAGAAACATATAATATAACGAGAAAACGATGAGTATATCTGATAGGGCGAGTAAAAGGGCGAGACTCCTTGAGGACACCTTCGCAATTTACAACGATATCCTTCGTTCCATTTTCAAGTTCTCGGGCATGCGGCCAACCGAGATACCCTTTTCGAAACTTGATACCATTCGGGGTGTAGAAAATGGGGGTGTGTATAAACCGACGGGAGCCTTTTCGAAACACCCTCGGCAAAATCACGTGTATATAGATAAAGAGAGAAAGTAAAAGATAGAGAGAGAGAGAGAGAGAGAGAGAGAGAGAGATGATTCTCCGAGAGCTTCTGTCCAGCTTTTAGGTGTGTACCTAATCTGCACTCATTCGTGTATAACTAATGGCATCTCTGCAGGGCATCTCTCTTTCGTTAGCACTCTTCTCATGGTCTTTGACCTGTCGAGTGCCAAACGACACCCCGCACGCAGTGCGATTAATAACCTTGGTAATTGTGTCAAGCGAGTGTTCGGGAAGGAAAAGAAAAAGAAGAAAAGAAAAACGATAATTTTATTTTTTTTACATTGGAAAATACTAAGGGGAGAACTTCTTTTATATTCTGTTTTTCTTCTTCTTCTTCTTCTTTTTCACCCCCTTTTTGTTTTCTCTCTGTCACACCCCTTTTCTTTATTTTTTTTTTTTTTAGTCTTCTGTCCAATGTAAAATACGTTTTCATCACTGTTTTCCAACGACTTATATGTATATATATTTCTATTTAAATGCCGTTGTGAGAAAAAGAACTATCTCGAGAATGACTTAATAAACAATAAAACGGGTTTCAAAATTTCTCCTAGCAACTCTAGGTACAACATGAGTAAATAAGGTGAAGCATTTTATTACATTCATTCGGAACATAGTTTTATGGAATTTCCTTTCGTGGCTTGAAGCAGCTTGATACCTACTTCCGACAGCTTGAAAGTGAGAATCTCTCTCGTTTTTCTCTCTCTCTCTCTCTCTCTCTCTTTCTCTTTTAGTAATAAAACTTTAAGAGGATAAAATGATTATGCTTGGAGAAGTAAGGCGTTACGCTCGATTTTGAATGCTTTAACTCTTGAATTTCCGTTTATGTAACTTACAAAAAAAAAAAGAAAAAGAAAAGAGAAATGTTAAAAATGAATTAAACGACAACGATGAATGTTAAAAAACAAAAAGAACAAAACAAATTACTGAATTAACGTTTCTTTCCGCCCTAAAAAAAAAAAAAAAAAAACTAGTCCCTTCCTTCTCTTTATCTCAGTCGTGATATATACGGTAGAAAATTGTATTTATCAACATTATATACGTAAACGTAGTTGTAGAAACAGTACCAACAAAACGGCCACCTTAATTTGGCACGTATAAAAATAATAAAATGTTGACAAAAAAAGAAAAAGAAGAAGGGTTAAAGGGTCCAGCGAACGCAAAGATGACTTCGTCGTCGTCGTCGTTGCTGTGAATACAATTTCGTGCTAGACGTTGCAAAAAAAAAAACGAGTTTTACCAACGTACGTGAAACCCAACGAAATATGAAGAGGAAATATTTACCTCGCGACAAATTGCAGGACGTTTTATACCAAGCAACAATAGCAAGAAGCAACGTTAACATTGTAGAATGAGTGCAACAACGTGTTCAAGTATAACGAAGTTTACATTAAGCAAAAATTATACTAATGATCGTTGCTAATTTGTTATTCCGTTGTCAAAGGTTTATTACATTCATATTATATGGTTTTTTTTTAATCGAACGCTTAGATTAAAAAAAAATTTAATTCATTAGAAGAGAAAGATAGGATTGGGAAGAAGGAAAGAAAAGCATTTCCTCATAGTACTTTCTTTCATTTCATTCTTCGTGAGCCTATGAATTAATCAACGTAAAATAGAAAAGAAAAAAAAACAAGTTAAGAAAAGAAATCAAGAGTACGAGATAAAGATCGAAGAGTTAAAAGCCGACGTTTGGAATTCGTAAAGAAATTCAACTAGTAGTAGTAGAAGTAGTAGTAGTTGGTATTGCGACGTTGATATTGCGTTAAAAGGACGAAAAACGCAAAGTTCAAGTACGATAAAGCTAATGCAAGCGACTTGTACCTTAGTGGATAAAAACGTTGGAGCAATAGATAATAATTATTACGCGGTAACGAAGGAAACGGAAGCTCGCGTGCATTCGAGGAAAAGTGGATAAGGGTGGTGGTGGTGGTCACCTTTCTCACCCCCTTTTTCTCCTACTTACTAACACCACCTCTATCCACTATTACCACCCATTCCTCCCATCCGCATGCTAACAGCAGCACGAGATGTGTATGCACGACCGCTCGGCAATGAGTCGTGATAATTTTTATTTCCGTTCCTCCCTTTCCTCAAGCTCCCTCCCACCCCCCATTTCGAGTGCATTAGCGATCGCATTAGCGAACGCATTAGCCGACCTGACCACTATCGTTTATCATGTGAACGAAGTGAAAGGGATCTTCGATCTGCGACAAATCTTTTCTTATTCATAACGTTAACCGTACAAAAGGTAGCGAATAATGAGAGAACAAAAATCTCATAGGTAAGCTTTTTCTCAACTCGAAGAAATTGTCGTCAACCCTCTCTCACTTTTCTTCTCTTTCTCTCTCTCACTCTTACTCCATTTCACTCTTTCACTCTCGACGATGTGAACGTTCCGCACAAGTGAGTATTACACGAGTGATATAACGCGCGAAATCGGCTTAAAGCTGCTCGAATTATTCATAGATCAGATGTAGATCAGTATATTTATAATGCACGAGCGTGACAGGTAATCAGCCACGTAAGGGCCGTCATAAAACGTCCAGATAATAATGGAAAATGTATGCTTTATACACCTGCACTCGGCTTATATGCACCAACTGCACGATCCTTTCTTTCTTTCTATCTTTCTCTCTCTCTCTCTTTCCTTTTCTATTTAAGTGTTTCGTACAGCATAAGTTTATGAATTTCGCTTGAAAGAAGAGTTTTAATGAATCCCACTGAGTTAACTGGCTTAGATATTAACTGACGATTCACTCTCCTTACTTTTTTATCTATTTCTTTCAACATTAATAAAAAAAAAAAAAAAAAATAAAAAAAAATAATAAATCTTATCTTTAGATACTTCTTGTATATATATGTGTGTGTGTGTATGCATTAATGAAACTATATCTCTTAACTGGTAGCGAATTGCTCCGGTTTTGTAATTAGGCTCACGATTTCCTACAGATTGCGTCGTGCGAGTTTATTTGACTTTTATCGATCGTACCTTTAAATTACTATACATAGGAAAAAGACTGCTATATCGTTGAAAGCCTCCAATAAGAAGAAGATTTTGTAGATCGGTAAAGTAAAGTTTAAAGGATCATTAAATTTCGATCTCTTAAAAGAGACGATTTCTAACGTTCTTTAATAGTACTTTAATGTGTTATCCTTAAGTATCGTGGGAGGGAATTTTGCTCGTTAACCTGTCGTTTTCTATCAAGTATATCTAATTAATTATCGAATTTCGTTATAGTACGGTTATCTAGGCGAAAAGGGAACGATTATATTAAAATTATCGATCGTTTGCGTTCTCACGTTATACGTTATTACGTTCATACACACAATATTGATAATATTGTTATATATATATATATGACGTTCACAAACGTATGATGATCATCTTAACGAGTTTTATCTCGAAATATTTGTGCAAAAAAGAAGAAGGAGAGAAATCAATTATTCGTCTAAGGTAATAGAAACGTTCTAAGTTTTAAAAAATACAAAGAAAATGAGTTGAAACTTTCTTTTTTTTTTTTCATCTTTTCTTCAAACTTTTGTTACAGCGACTTGATCGAAAGTAATATCGATATTACCGAACAACGATCTCTTTTGTAAACGAAACGTACGACCTGCTTGCTTGCACGGACTATAGCCACGTTTATCGATAGCACTGCTGTTATCCTGGAAAAAAACCTGGTCTAAGGAGGAAGAAAAAAAAAAGAGATATAAGATAGAAAATAGATAGGCTACCCCAATGATGATGCTGCTAGCGTCTTTCTCGTAAAATGAATAAAGCTCGACGTAACTCTTTCAATAGGGTAAGCTTGGAAATGTAAAGGGAAAAAAGAAAATAAGGAAGAGAAAGAAATGAACGGGAAAAAAGAAGAAAAATAAAAAAAAAAGAAGAAGAAATAAAACCGGGATGGTGGAAAAACGGTAGGGTTCACGGTTGAAATAGAGTAAAATTACAGGACGAAGTTATGCACCGTGTTGAAATACATAGCGGCGTAATGGAAATACTTTGTGCCGCTTCGTGTCGCGAACGATACCAAAGGTATGCAACGGTTGCGGGAAAAACGAAGTAAAAGAACTAGTTGTTGTTTTCTTTTTATTTATTTTATTCTACTTTTCTCTTTCTTTTCTTCACCTTYTTCTTTTTTCTTTTTTTCTTTTTTTTTTTTTTCCTATCATGCCTCATCGAGCCAGAAAAAGAGAGAAAGGGAGACCACGAAACCATGGGATAAAGGTGGTTATGGGTTTCGAATACTTTTCCTCGTGATAGGATATTCAAAACGATTCTTTTCTTCCATTGTTCTCGATTCTTTCCATTCGATAACAGTTCTCTATACAGTGATAGTAGATATAGCAAATAACGTAAGTAATCTATTTCCTTTCTTCGGAAACTTATTTTATTTATTTATTTATTTTTTTTTTTTAACACTATTACGAACCAAAATGGGAAATATAGTCTTAAAATAAAAGAAAAATTATTGCACTTGCGTAGATCCTTTAAAGGATAAAGGCTAGACTAGTTGGCTAACTTTTCGTTATACGTTCCTACAAGGATTACCCTTGTCGTGCGAGTTATTACGAAGGGTTTATCCTTCAAGATCTACGTTTCTTTATACTTGTGTTGGTAAGCAAGATAAGTACACGGAATTTGGGATAAGATAGAAAAAATAATGTCTTTAGAATATTTTTTCATTTTATCTTATTATGTATTATATTTGCAGTTTCAAATTTGTCGTCCCCTTTACTATTTGTGAATTTTTTACAATAATAAATTTTCCATTACGAAGAATTTGAGTTAATAGATTCAAATGAAAATATCTAATAGAATTTTTTTTTGTTCTCATATCGAAACTACTGAAACTTAAACGTAATGGTACTTGCTTAGTAAGTAAAAAAGAAAGAAAAAAATAAAAGTTTAACCGAGAAAGAAAGAGAGAGAGAGAGAGAGAGAGAGAGAGAGAAAGAGATATATCCAAAGTTTTTTCGTTATATAAGCTAGGATAAAAAAGTAGAATTTATGATAATGTCTAGTATAAAAGCAGCTCGGTGTAGCTAAGAAACGAAGTGGAAAAGGCTTTTTTCCTAACTCGATGGGACGACGACATTCTAAAAATCTTTCCTTCTCGACAACTGGACTGGACGACTATGACGACTAACTAACCAACCACTAACCAACACTACGACGAAACCAACGAGAATCGCGAATAAAGTTTGAGAAGCTAAACTATACGAAAACTCTCTGTTTGGTAATTCTATTACACTCGGTCTCGTAAATTTTCTTTCGCCATTCTTCTTTTGAAACTGTTATAAAGCGTAAAGAAAAAGAAAAAAACTAACAAAACAAAAAGTTAGATATCACTTTAAAAGAGAGAGAAAGAGAGTTAGATATAAAAATACCTGTTATTTTCTTAATTGTTAACGGACACGCGAGAGAATGGCATAGAGACTTTTTTATTTTTTCTTGTCAGTTACCAATTAGAGTCATTCCGTAAGATGGTAATAAATAGCCGGATAAAAGCAAAGCAAACCAAAGTAAAGAGAGTCCTTCCTCTTATTCTTCAATTGTTTCTTTCCTTTTTCAAAAAGGTAAGTATACGTGCGTTTACTTCGAAATAATGCTTTACATTTTCTTTCCTTACCCATCGGTAAGGCACGCGCCATCCATACGTCCATATGTCCGTCTGTCCGTTTGTTTGTTTGCTGCCAACTTCTATACACAACTTTTACATACATATATATATATATATATATATATACACGTATATATATAAATCTATACTTCGTATATGTATATATAATACATACGAAAAGAGAAGATTGGTTAGAGCAAATTTACCGAGGTGCACGTATGCACAAGGTAGTGTAGCCCTCATGATTGTCGAAGACGGAATGGAATGTGGAACGAAGGGAGAGAGAAAAAGAGAGAGAGAGAAAGAGAGACAGAGAGAGAAAGTAGACTTGTTTGGACATAGGAAACTTGTTTCTCGTTGATGCACGAACGTGCAGACCTTCTCCAGACAGTTTTTACGAGGCTCGCATGCGGACGCAAGTACACTTCTCTTTTCTCTCTCTCTCTCTCTCTCACACACACACACACATACACATTCTCTTTCGTTTATTTTTCTTCATTACTCTCCATCGTTCGAAACGTCGAAGAACGGATCTCCTGAATTCCAGAAGAAGAAGAAGAGTTGCCCACGTTGCTGCGTGCCGACGATCGTTTCGTAGCCGACACTTTTGGTGGGGTGGGCTGAGATGGGGAAAAGGGAAAGGAAGAGGGGGGCACGACTGCTTTACGCGCTTACGAGCCTCTTAACTTTAAAAAACCAGTTGCGGCTTTGGTCCGATGTAAAAATGATTCCGAAGCTTTGCTTTGAACATCGGGGATAGGGTGGGTGAAGTGGGGAGGAAGATTTCTTTTTCGGTCTGACTTTAATCTCACTTCAGTGTTTTTATTCTCGTTTGCTCTCGTGTTGCGTTAACGAAGACGGCAAAAGAAATTCACGTTTCGAAATGTTCTCTATATCTCTTTCTCTCTCTATCAACGAAATAATTCGATTGCTATCAAAGGGAATTGAAAGATCAACTAAAACGATGGCGAATAGTAAAAAGTTTGATAAAAATTGTCGCTTTGATCGAATAAGTCTTTTTTCTTTTTCTATCTTTCTCTCTCTTTCGATCAATCGATCGGCCGTAATTCGTTAAAAGAACGCTAAAGTCAAGGTTGCAAATGTAGTTTTTAAAAAATATAATAGAAGTATATTTGAAAGCTTGAAAATATCTTTTATAGATTTAAAAAAAAAAAAAGGAAAAAGGTCTTTAAACAATCGAGGTGTTTACTCTTCCAGGAAATCCGATCCAATCGGATTTTTGTAGTTGTTTTCAGACGTTATACGATCATTTGAGAAAAAAGTATGTAATTTGCTAGAAAGTGCGTGGTTGGTGTCTCGTGTGAGTTCGTACGTGCCGCACGAGACTACTTTGGATTTTGATCTGATAAAAAAAAAAGAAGGGAGATCGGCCACAATGTTAGGAAAAAGGGTGGAAAGGAAAAGACAGAGAAAATGGTTGTTGTGTTATAGGAAATCGCGACAGGGTGGTGGAAGGGCTTTTTTCGAGAAAGAAAGAAAGAAAAGAAGAGAGAAAGAGAGAGAGAGAGAGAGAGAGAGAGAAAAACGATAGAGAGAAAACGTTCGTGGCAGCTACGCGAGCGGCGCCGTGGGATCTCCGAAGCCATGGGAGAAAAAAATGACGGGGTTGAACTCGATGCGTAAATGCCTCCGAGTCACGCGAACCAACAACCTCTCTCTGACGTTTTTCTCTTTCTTTCTTTCTTTCTTTCTTTCTTTCTATTTTTCCTTTTTTTCTTTTTTCTTTCTCTTTTTTTACCTACGCAATTCGTCGAATGTAGGTACGTACTTGTATTCGAATTTCTAGGGGAGGAGAAAGCCCACGGCCGACGATTGTCTAGCTAGCTGGCTGGCTGGCTTGTTGGTTGGTTGGTTGGTTGGTTGGTTGGTTGGTTGGTTGGTTGGTTCGTGGAGGGTCTCGCACCATTTAGTTCCAACGAGTATTCGCAAAAACGAGTTGTTTCTGCTACCAACATTGCGGCAACGACCCCTAACCGAGTATTCGATCTTTTGCAATCGGTCACGAAACGACCCTTTCAGTCGGCCTATGTGAGTTGTAAAAAATTCATTTTTCAGATCACGGATTCTCGTAATGCATATTATTACGCACGAAATTGTTTCTTAGAAATGTAACAATTCGTCGCTTCGTTTTACACTACACTTGAATTACGATATAAATTATACATATACGTAATGTAATTATAGTACAGATTAATATATTTTAAAAATGATTAATATTTACACATTCATAAAATTCTGTCAGAAAAAATTCTTAATTGTAACCGTTGTGAAAAAATTTACTTTACTATGGTTCGCGAATAATTTACAATATGTTTGTTATTCATAAATCGATTGTATCATTTAATTATAAAACACTTACGAGGTAAGAACAAAATAAAACACAAAAGGTATACATTTTTAGATTGTTCGAAAAACAAAGAGACAAATAAAAAGCCGTTTGTAGGAGTATTTTAACAGCTACTATGTTACAATATAATACGTATACGTATGGGGAACGTTGAACAAATTTTCCTTTCTCCGTTGACTAAAATCCCAACGGTAAGTGCATGAATTTTTGACTGAGGCTCATTACGTAAACAGACACGTTTTAGCGGTATTGGTGGTCAGGGTCAAGAGACTGAAGCGGTATCATTAATAAGTCACCGATCATAATGTACGCTGGCTAAGTGGATCATTAAACAAGCTAGTCTGCTTTTCTGAGTAAAAAAAAACACCAAAAAAAACGAATGGGATTGGTATTTTTTTGTATCTGCCAAGTGGATTAATTGGAATGGTGAATTAGGTCGATTATCTCGAGAATTCGAGAGAGAAAGAGAAAGAGAAAGAGAGTCGATGATTCGAGCTTTCGTTAGGGAGGATCAGCAAAGAAAAAGAGTATAAGAGAAAAGAAACGATGTTTCCTCTGTATTCGATCTAAGTGGACCAAGTTCGATATACGAACGAAAAGAACGAAGTAACGAAAAAAAAAAAAAAAAGAAAAAGAAGAGAAGGGAAGGGAACTGAAAAGAAAGATAGAGTAAAGGGAAGAAAGCGAAGGAGGAGTTTGTAAGCGAAACAGGATGAAGACGAGTGGACAAAGGGGTCTTTTAGGCAAATGAAGAACGAGGGAACGATACGGGAAGGGAGGCCCGCGGCGAAAGAGAAATAGGATAGATGATCGTAAGAGGGAAGAGAGAGAGAGAGAGAGAGAGAGAGAAGAAGAAGAGAGTACGAGTGGATGCTCGCCTCGGCTCGTAAATAAAACGTGCAAGCATACCCACGCTATTTTACTTTACCTCCCCCCGACCCTAACTCATCGTCCTCGTATCTCTCTCACTAAAGTAATCGGTCCATCGAAAATAATAAATCCATCGGTAAGCGTGAAGATGCCTGGTGCTTAATTCAAGAAGAAAGAGTTATAAAATTGTTTTCGTTAACATATCGGACCACCGATGTTTAATTTATGTTTATGTATAACGTGTAAACTCGTAGATAATCCGTATATCATAAAAAATAATATAATATAAACGAAACATATTCTCAATGTTAACCATTTACGATTACTTTCCAAATACTTTCTCATACTTAAATGTACATTTAACTTTCTCTCTTTCTCACATACACGTAACATATAAACGATCATAAATCTCAACTAATATCCCATGTGTCGAGTTACAAGAGCCGGTATCTATAATACCCTAATCTCTACGCCACTGGCCGAACGAGTCCAATTCAATTCGTTAGCATGGACGTGGTCGGAAGATCGATATCGTTATACGAGTCCCGCGAGTATCCATTAAGAACTTTCGATACGGACGTATCATTTATACTCTCTAACACACAAAAGAGGAAAACGAACGGTTGGCTCCCACACAAAGATAGAAAGAGAAATAGGAAAACGAGAAAGAGAGTGAGAGGAGAGAGGTGGTGGTAGGATAGGGTAGGGTGAAGTGGAATGGTGAGGAGGAGGAGGAGGAGGAGGAGGAGGATACTAGTTCATACGAAAAGTAACGTGCACTCGTTAATAAATTCACGGTGAGTGGCTCGACCGGTAGAGGAGGCGTAGGTGTATTAGGAACATACAGAGGGAGCATTATTGCGGCTACGTCAGAGACGTAACACGGTGGTAGATATATATACCGTAGACACCGCGAACCGTACAGTGGTTTCACTGGTGATGGATGGAGCCCGCGGCCTCGAGTGCCATTAACACCCCGACAACTCGCGAACGTTACCCATGAAACGCTAGCATGGAAGAAAAGGGCACCGTAGCTACCGCTGCTGTTGTGTTCTTGCCTCTTCTATCCTGAATTGTTGTCCCAAGATTCCAGCGTGGAAAATCAGGACGGCCCCTTTGTTCTCCTTCTCTCTCTCTCTCTCTCTCTCTCTATTTTACTCTCCCTTATTATCTCGCACGCTCATTTTAAGCGAGAAACCACTGATCGGTTTCCAGCACCACATAACAATAAGGTCGCCGCTTATAACCGACCATTAGGTAACCACTTGGAGAGCAAAACCGATCGATGTGCCACGGAATGCTTAGTAATTTCTCGAAACAATGCACAAGCGTAGTATCTTATATATATATATATCGTGTTTATCCTATAAGCCCGTAATTTTCGTATGAATAGATGATAGATATGGTATATCGAGCTTTTACAGCAACATTATTTTTACTTTCTTTTTTTGTTTTTATTTTTTTTATACGAAATTAAACGATTCGTGTATTGGTTATATTTATTCGTTTGTATAAAAAGCTCGGTAAAAAACTTTTTCCTACCATAGGGAGAACGTCTTTGAAACTATCAAAGATACTATGTTTCAAACGTATTTCGTATTTATCCGCGAAAATCGTAAACGATGATCGGACGCGACGTGGCAAGCCAAATTGGTAGAGAGCGAATCGGAAAATTCGACGTGACGTGGGGAGATCGGTGATTAAACATCGTTAAAGCACGTCAAAGTCGGAAGCGCATCAACGACGGTAATCGCGTTAACTCAGTTCCATTTTGTACGTGTTCCTCGTATCTATTGACACAGAGTTTGCGGATGTGCGGTACCCTATGGGCAAAGGGGAACGACGAATTAACGCGATTACCTATCACGAATCTACAACGAATTTTCTAGTTTTATGTAAAAAAAAAATCTATGTTCTTACTAATGAAACGTACTATTACATTATAATACTAGTATCTATAATTATCATATATAATAGAAATAAGTTTCACGCAATTCGATGTTCCCCAACGATGATAATATTTTCCATCGAAAAATTTTCGATCTATATTTTTGTAGATAAATAAAAGAAAAGGCACCAAATTCTCTTCGTCTACCATTCTCTCTAACTTTATCCCTAATAATTTCTTAACATAACGATCGATAAATATTCCCCATTTACCTACCCGTTTACCCAAAGGAACATCGTCGTCGTCGTCGTCGTCGTCGTCGTCGTTGTCAAGACGGAGCCTCGTTATTTCAACCGAAAGGCTAACGTTCATTTTTAGAAATATACCGAGAGTTAACGAGCTAAAAGAAAGACGTAAAGGCAAAAGACTAACTTTCGTCTCTTACCTCCTCTTTACCCTTTCCCTTTTATTCTACACTTACGTACATTTATTCTCGAACAGATACGTAATATACGTTGCCCCACGAGAAGTTTCGAGTTCTCGTTCGACGTCATTGATACGTGAAACTACGAGTCAGACGCCAATGTTTCTTCTTTATTCGTGTATTTTCTCCCTACCTCTTCCTATCCTTCTTTAACTCTTCTCGGTTGGCTCGAAGCCCGAAGCGTGGATTTCGTTTATACGAAGAGAGTGCGAAGCCCAAGTTGATTGGCTTCCAGATCGGCCAATTATCTCAGAAAGAACGATAAATAATCGTCGGTTGATACCCCAACAACCGCCTGGTATTTCGGCTTGGGTCCGGCAAACGGACACGCACATGATGTTCACGCATTCACATACGTACAAATATATATACACATAGGATATATACTAATGGTCGATCGTTTTCGCTTGAGAGACTTCTGAGAGTCGCCTATCCTTTATCCTCCACCTCCGCGGGCTCTATTTTCGGTAAGGAGTAGTAGTAGCTTCGACGACGAACACGCACGGAACATCGTGTGACCATTTGTAAACGACTCGTTGGAAAATAAGAGGAACAACGTACCTTCGTGAAAGAGAGAGAATAAGAAAGAGAAAGAAACAGAGAAAGAGAAACGCTTAACGCAGCAGGTTTATATTTCGATGGTAATGAGCCTCCATTAAGGCCCATATTGTGACAGGTCTCACAAGACAGGCGCCGAGCCTTCGACCATTTACAATACTCAGAAGTAAAGAGAGATACAGGAAATAAGAGAAAGAGAGAGAGAGAGAGAAAAGGGTAGATTCTCGGTGGTTTCTACCTGCTGTGATTTCGGTGAGAGAGTCGGTGCACGGCTGCCACGCCGAAATCTGACGCAGCCACCACGTGTTTGGATGCTCCGAAACGCCGTTGTTGGTACTGACGGCTTAATTAAGTCCGAGAGAGAAACGTCAAGGATTCGACTGAGACAGAGAACATACTCTCTCCCTCTCTCTCTCTCTCTCTCTCTCTTTGTCTCTCTCATTTTACCCTCAGATTCAACGACCATTATTTCCCCTTCTCTGTTTCTCTCTCTCTCTCTTTCTTTTATATACACTCTGGTAGCTCTCAGGGTAGTTTCAAGGTTTCGCTCTGTCGCCTTTCAACTGACACCAACAAAGTAAAGTAACGCGAGATATTTAGCCTGGTACTAGAATATAGGCCAGGAAAAAAAGGGCTCCAAATATTTATAGACTCTTTTGCTCGTGCTCAAAACGATTTATGGGCCAAGGCCTGGTATGGTGTCTTGGTAGAGGGGAGAAAGAAAAAAAAGCGAAGGCGGAAGCTGCCAGCACCTTCGAAGAGTTTTAGTCCCTTTAAATACACCACAGGGGGGAGAACTGACAATATATACTTTGCCACGTGTATGATGTGGTTCAGATGAGATACGATCTACAAGATTAAATATTTTTCTTTTTATCTTAGCGTGTTTAAAGTTGTACCATGTATAAAATGATACATTCTGCACGTACACATTAAAACTTATATGCCAAGTTTATAATTAATAAAAAAAATAAAAAGAAGAAGAGGAAGACAAAAAAATTATCCCCCACTCACCCAGCTTCCAAAAAAAATAAAATAAAATAAATAGAAGTACTACATGAATCGAAATGAAAAAAGTTTTGTTACAAATTGAATTACGTACGTAACCATCTCGGTGATCACGCGAGTACCAGACATAAAACTAACCATCCTTCTGTATTTACGTGTCCAAGCTAAAGGAGCACATCTCGACGAGGGATTTTATAAAATCGTCGTGACCAGTCCTGTCGCGAAACTCTGCTGGGAGCAAGAAGTTCGTCCATTACACGAGCGACCTGCTAGAAATTTTAATCAAACTTTCAAATGAGGTTTTGTGAAGCAGCGGCCATCACCCTCTCCACACCACACCCAATCCCCCTTTACTCTCCTTTTCCGCCTCCTGTTACTACACCTCCTATTCCTCTCACCTCTTACCCTTTTTCTCTCCTTCCTATTACATGATCTACCGTCGAAAACGTGTTACATGCTTACTTGACGCAAGCACCCGAGTCGTTTAACCATTATCCGCCATATTTTTCATACTCGCCGGTGAAACGTCGTGCTTCACACTAGTCCAATGTTTGTAAAGTCGTTCAAACAACAGGATACGATGAAAGTTCTTTTATTAAACAAGATACTTCCGATGAACATATTACAACGTATACCTGGGTATATCTAATAACAAGAAAAAAAAAACTAATAAGATTATTATTCATTTGTTTTATCACGCAATGCATTTGAATTTGCATTCAGTTTTATATTTCTTTTTTATAAACTTTTAGAAAAAATAGACGAAATGGAAGAAAAGGGTAGATATGCAAAAGAAATCGTTGAAAAGAGTAATAATCTTTCTTTTATCGTCGAAGAAATACGTAAACTCGCCGACAGAGGTTGGTAATCATGCATCGAGGAGGGCATCGCAAGTAATAAAATTTTCAACGTGTAACACACGTCCGTTCCTCGTTGTCGGCTCGTTTTCCTTTAAGCTTTTTTCCAATATCCTTTTCTTATCCCAAGTGTGTTCCGTCTACTTAAACCTTCCTATCCTTTAAGGGTGGTACCAAAATCGGCGCCCGTTTGTTGTCACCCTCAACCTTCGAAAGCCTAAATAAATAATACACGAGTCGTTACTTTCCCACTGTAAGGAAAAAAAAGGAACTGGACAAGGAGTAAAGAAGAGAAGGAGGAGGAGGAAGAAGAAGAGTGTAGGAAGAGGGTATAGAACTTCTCAGAAATAGAAAGAAGAAAAGGGAGAGAGAGAGAGAGAGAGAGAGGGAATGAATGTGGGAGAGAGAAAATGAACAATCGATGGCACGCTGCCCGGAAGAAGAAGACCTTGGCCATTCGCCACACTCTTTTCCTCATTGATACGTCCCTTGGGTACCCAAACATACATACACAGACATAACTTGAACTATAGCCCTTCCATGTTTGAAATAAAAAAAAAAAGGTAGCGAAGGTATACACTTTCTTTAGGTATATATAAGAACATTACGTGAAAAAAAAAATCAATTTGAAATCGAATCGTTCGTACAACTCTGACGAAGACGATGATGATGACGACGATGATGATGACGACGACGATAAAGTAGAGTCAGTTGTAATCAGCAAAATAGCACACCGAAAGCTTCTCTCTACTTCGTGAAATTAAAAGAGAAGGAGGATGGAGGATGAAGGATGGAAAAGGAAGAAGGGCAACGAGAGAGAAGACAACGTAATAGGTTGGAGGAGCACCGTGTGGAAAATTTATGAAGGTAGGCGAAATGCGAGAGACACCAGGAGAAAAAGATTTGAAGATTTTTTTTTTTTCTCTTCATTCCTATCGTCTCTCTCATTGTCTCTTTCTCTCGTCTCTTATGCATATTTTCTTCTTTCTCCCTTTCTTTTATCTTTCCTTTTTATTTTTTTTACGAGATGCGCAAAAACATCTTCGTCTTTCCGTGAGAGGTAGAGCATCGCATAATCGGTTCTAAAGAGAATGAACGAGGGAACTGACTTTCGTTGTAATAACGAAGAACACAAGTAATGACTTATGTACTGATTAACGTAAAATTACAAATGCATCTTACGACTCGACGAGGCTCTAAGGTAAGATGAGATTCTTTTTGTATACTTTTGTTTATTTTATTTTTCTTTCTTTTTGTTCTTTTTTTGTTTTTTTTTCTTTCAACTTCTTCCATTTTCTCATTTTCATCATTTTCATGATTTTCAATTTGAAACGAGAGAACATTGGAGGTAATTCGAATCGTATGTGAAAGATAGATTAAAAAAAGAAATAGTAAAAAGAAAAAAGGGCTCGTCAGGCACGTGGAGAAAAATTACGTATTGCAGTGAACAATGCGTTAATTCCTGCTGCATGTTAAGCGATGCGGAATCATCGTCGCGTTCAACAAAGCCTTTTTACCGAATCGATTAACGTCACCGCAAGATATGCCGCCGCCCCTCTTTCAACTTTTCAATCGTAGTCTCTGTAATGGTCCCATATATCATCATGTTGCACTCTCCTTCTCTCTCTATCTCTTTCTCTCTTTCATCATTTATTCGTCTGTCCTTGTAGTTCTCTGTGAAGTCAACGAAACAACGTTAAAAGCACTGTGCCTTAACGGATATCAATTTAAAATGATTTTTCGCTTGGCCGAGTGTACATATTTTTTCTTTTTTTTTTCTTTTTATCCCTTCCCCTTTCGTTATTATTGTTTCTATCAAGGATGAGAATAAGGAAGTGATAAAAAACGAAAGACTGTAATATTAACTTTAAAAAAACTCATTTATAAACAAAGATAAAGAGAAGGGGAAGATGAGGGAAGATGGGTTGGGGGATTGGAAAAGACAAATAGTCGACGAAACATTTTTGGTTGGCAAAACTCGGCTCTGGGTCTCAGCAGCTTGTTGGTCAACTTTTCAACCGAATTGATTTACGTCACGTAAAAGATCTTGACCACTGTTATATCCACCAACCACCATCCTCCTTTAATAACCCCCTCTCTCACACTCCTGTCGACAACTCAAAAAGGTTATAGATATTTTTTTATAAACTTTCTCTCATTCTGCTCTAGTACATTTAAATTGGATTCTCGTCCATTTTAATCATCGTTGGCAGAACCTACATACATGTAGGTGTGTGCATGTATGTATTATTGCACATTTAACAAAGTCGATTTTGTAAAACGTGGACCACTTAAATGAGCCTCGTTTATTTTAATGACGCTAGGAAATTTACAAACGTATTTCATACACTACTTCGAATACAGTTTCTCTCTCTCTCTCTCTCTCTCTCTCTCTCTCTATCTCTAATTTGCCCTTCTTTCATCATTCTATTCTCGTTTCGACCAATCCCAAAAAAAAAAGAAAGAAAAATACCAATTTTACAGCATTTCATGTTAATTGTCACGAGAACAAAAAAGATCGCGATAATCGTATATTATGTATAGAAGCAACGATACGTTTGATTGTAGTCGTACGTTCAAGTAATTATTTCTCGGAGAAAAATGGATTGGTATAGAATTAAAAGGATTTACTTCTGAATCAAAGAGATGTTTTTCCTGTATAAAGGATTATTTCACAGTTATATGGGTAACAGTAATATACTTAATATACATTTTCAACGAGAAGTTTCGATAATTCACCAAATTATGTGTCCTTAAAGGATAAGTCGATTTTAACGTTAAGTATAATTACATTTTGCGATTATAGTACTCTTCGATGTTGCTGAAATAATAATCGCGATAAATTGAAGGTACGGATTCATTATATTATATATTTATATATATATATATATATATAGATATCCGTTTCGTCCGTCCCACATACGAGAATGTTTCGTTCGATCTCACGGTAATTACTGTTCTCAACGTTGGCCACGTAATAGAAAGAACCGATTCTTGCATCGGCACGCTAACCTAGATAATTTCTTAGAAAACAACGATATAAAATGAGCAAATGAACGATGTCTTAAAAAAAAATCTGTTAAAGTTAATACCTCACCTCGGCCTTAATCCATCTTTACTTATATTAATTCTAAGAATTGGCTTCGGCATTGACGGCCTTGTCATGAAAAGCTAATTTCCTTCGCGTTTATGGACGACCTACAAAAATAATTTCTTAGAATCGGTTAGGGCAATCCGGAGTGATAGAATCGTGGTCAGTGAAGTCTTAAAGAATACCTGCCTGATCGATATTATCGAACATTTTCAAACAAATGAAAAGAAAGTGAAAAATAGAAATGAAATTCCATGAAAATCATTATTTCATTCGTCTAGATGAATCCAACATAAGTCAAACGAATTTAAAAAATGTATTTTTCTTATATCCAATCAAGAATCTTGTTAACAAATGGGATTACATTACGCTCGCCTAAAATAAGCTCGTAATTTCTCCCTTTTAGTTATTTTCGTCTCGTGTCAGAATGAAGAGAAAGAGACAGAGACAGAGAAAGAAAAATAGTATAAATCGAAAATAAAAAAAAAGGAAAAAATAATGAAGGAGAGAAAGAGAGAGAAAGAGTGTCGGGGGGCCATTATTTAAAGAACTCGTTAATGAACGGAACGAAGTTTCGCGGTTGACGCGGCGGTGGCTTTACCGTGGCAAAAGGGATACGGTGGCGTAACGCGTTAACAGCTTTAACAACGAGAAACGGCGTTACCACGTGGAAAATTGTCGTCGTCGTCATCGTAGTCGTAGTAGTCGTCGTAGTCCTCATCAAGCACCAGCAAAATCGTTGGTATTAGTAGAATGTGCGTGTTAACGTTGATAGTAGTAGTAATAGTAGGAAACGGAGTCAGGTTTTGCAGTTTTAGTATTGGTGAATAGTTACGGGGTTAGAGGGATGAGGAGAGGTGACAGGGGAGGAGATTGGGGTTTTCTACTAGCGCAAAGTCGCGAGAGAACTCGCGTTTTCTGTCGAATCAATTAACAAGCACGACGTCGAATTGGCAACGCGCCTGGCAATTATCGCGTCCCGACGCGCATTGTGCGTTCACGGACAGCACAGTACAGCACAGCATAGCATAAGCGACGCGACAAGGGGGCGGCTACGAACCTGAGGGAAGGGAGGGAAGGGTGGGACACACAAGGGTAACGACAAACCGAAATTGCGTTCGAAAGCTCGACGCGAATACTCTGGCTTGGTACTCTCGACGACGGCAACTGCCACCAAGGCTAATTTATTGTCCGGGACAACTCCGACGACCGAGAAAACGTCGACGGCTTACCGCGATAACTCCCTAATCCCACGTCTCTGGATTTTCCTTTTTCTGGATAATTTTCTTTTTTTATTTAATTTTTTCTTTTTTTCATTATTATTATTATTTTATTTCTTTTACTTTTAATCTATTCCCGACAGTTTTCTTTTTATTTGCCTATTTTTTTTCTATTAATGCATTCGTCGGGGGGGAAAAAAAAAAGAAATGGAAACGAGAAGTGAGATATATAATTTTCTACGGGGTAAAAATACATTCGCGAGAGAGTAAAATTTATAATAAGCTTTTTTTTTTTCATCTCAACGAAACGTCATTTTTTTTTTAAATATTTCTTTATTTTCTGAGCCGATTTTTTAATCTCTTGATACAAGAGTTGAAGATAATGAGACATAAATATTATTAGAGATCGTATAAAGATTCTAATTAAAATTGGACAAATTTCTTCCTTTGTTTTTCTTTCTTTCTTTCATATAAATGATGATATAATTATTTTACATATAGATACGTATTTTTAATGAATAATGAATAGAATGAAATAAAAATACATTTAAAAATAAAACAAATTATATAGAGAAATATGGCAGTTGCTACGTTTTTCCGAGCACCAACGTAGCCAATTAATAATAACGAGTAGACGTTTCAGTGTTGTTTAAAAATTATCGTTTTTAAACGTGTAAAAATAACGCTCATCAACACCCTAGCCAACCATTATATAATTTCGAACGATGATAATACTTTTCCCACTCCACAAAATCTTTGCGAATCATTTCGTAGGGTGTTACGAACGGGTGTGCATAGCTCGCGACCGGATACGGACCGTCCAGTTTAATCAGACGTTACTATCTCTTCCGTCTTTCTGCGCGTTGTGAGCTAACTTTTAATTGCGATGGTTTACCCTCGAAATCAAATTAAAGCCCGTTCAGAGGATCGACGAGAAATTGGCAATGGTTTTAACGAGCGAACTGAAAGAGACAGTTCCGTCCCACCCTTCTATCGTCCAATCCTTTCTTTCACCGAGATTCGGACCCGATGTCCTGTGAAAATAATTGACTACACCGATTTGACGCTTTAACTAATCGTCTAACTCATATCTTTCTCACCATTTTATTTTATTTTCAATGATTTTCTTATCTATTTGATATTTTTTTATGTATACATTTCCGAAACTTTTAGATTAACCAAAACCCTCTGATAATTTTGCATAATGACCAGACATTTTATACAATGCCTACAATAATACACTGTCCGTCTACATATACATTCCCAGTTTCCATATTTTCCATCCATTTCGAAATAATCGCTTTAAACGATATAAAATAGTTGAATATAAAACGATAAACGATATTCATGGAATATCGGCAAAAAAGCCATATAGCCGATAGATAGATAGCAAACGATGTCCTTCGCTAATTTAACGTAAATTTTTATCCGGATAAAAAGCGACCGTTTAGCACTTTTTCATTCGCTTTTCCACCGTGCTACAACACATTGAGGAGTTAGGGGTAGGTGGAGTAGTAGTAGTAGTAGTAGGGTTGATAGTCATTTCGATCGTAGCTGCTGGCGGAATATCATCGAACCGTGAAGATCATTAATGCAAGCCCATACTCTTTCGGTTCAGCCCCTTCTCCTCCCTCTCCTCCCCCTGATGCTTTCTCTCTTTTTYWTTCWCTCWCTCYSTYTTWYTKTYYWTYTTTTTCCCTCGCACTACTGGCGATTCCATCGAACATGATAGTATGGACCCATCCGTTGGTGGCAGGGTGGTTGGTTGCGCGAGTCAGGCCACCACGTTTCGTTCAACGCTTTTATTTGCAAAAGCGGCAGAAACAAACGAACGAACGAACGAGCAAGCGAACCAACGTATAGGGGTGGGGGGTGGGTTAGGTGAATAATTAGTGCGCTGAAAATGAAAGTCGCCGGACGATATTTGTCAGTGGGTTGGTTGAGCGACCTGAAATGAACAGAGAAAGAGTTAAAACGTATGCGTATGTTGCGTGAAAGAGAGAGAAAGAAATACAGGGGAGGAAATCTTCTGTCTGTCTGTCTCTCTCTCTCTCTCTCTCTCTCTCTCTCTTTCATCCAACCTCTGACCCAACTCTCGTTTCTTTTCTCTACAGTTTGGCATCAGCTTGCAGCCCCCTTCTTTATCCCTCACAGTGTCTCTCCTCTCTTTCTATTTCATTCTATGTATACGTACATACATACGCACGTTTCCAAGTTCATAGCAATTTTATTGGAACCTTTCCCTTTCCCTTCTCTCCTTTCATCCGCGAAGCGCGAATAATCCAGTTAACGGCGTAGTGGGGTCGAGTCAGATCGATCGAGATTTTTTCCTTTTTTTTTAGAGGAGGGAGGGAGGGAAAGGACGGGAAAATATTTTTCATTGGATATTCGATGTAAAAAAAAAAAAAAAAATACCATCAAGCCGATTAATTATTAACAACGTTTGAAATGGGCCTTCACAGTATAGTAGCTTTTACGGTTATACCAATAACGATCAGAAAATGATAACACGCGTTGTTACAACGAGTCAGATCAAGAAAATCAAAATAAAATCTATCACTCTTTCTCTCTCTTTTACTTGAACGTTAGAACGACACGATTTCTAAAAGAGATTTAAACGTCGTCTCGTGTCCAAAAAAGTGACAGTTCTTGAAAAACTTTGATCAATATGTTGGTGTGTACTTTGATTATTATGATTATACACGTTGGAAATGTTGAATGGTGATTAATCGAAGCACGTCACATAGAACCGAAAGAAAAGCAACTCCATCAAGAATCGTGGTATGTTGTCTCGATTAATCTCTCTAGCAACTATCTCTTTCTCTCTGTCTCACCCAATTCCTCTCTCCAATATTTATTTCTCTTTTTCTCACTTACTACTCTTTTTCAGTTATGATTTTAACTTAATCGACCGTACGTATAAAGCATGTCTTTCAATTTTATCTAGGATATTTCTATGAAACGACGGAAGGAAACGTTCGATTATGCGAGTTTGTAATACCATTTCGGAAAATGCATACGACTTTGGATTTGGAATGTCGTGGCAAACGATGCGTAACGACGCGACGGTATCGGCCATTCGGCAAATGGCCTGTAAACGCATGCTGCGCTTATGTCAATTTCGTTATCTCTATCCTTTGCTATCTCTCTTTATCTATCTATCTATCTATCTATCTGTCCATCTATCTATTTCTCTCTCTCTCTCTCTCTCTTTACGTCTGGTAAACTCAGCAGTGCATTCTCTCTATTCGTGACCACAGGTATACGTATATAGCCACGGATTCTGCTTGCACACGAAGAGTAGTACACATATATGCTTTCAGGATGTTGCGATTCAATCAACTGTCTATCACGAAATTTTCATTAGCGCTTATGTAGTTGAAAAGTACTCGATAATTAGGAAAAAATTTGAACTGAAGTAAAAAAAAAAAAAAACCATGTCTATTCTACGCTTGCAAAATGACAACTCGAATTTAATTTAAATTAAACTTTTTTTTTTCTCTATGTATGTAGGAGTATATATATATATTCGACGTCACTTCGTCGAATACCAGATATTTCTAATTAAAGAGGAAATTCGCGTTAATAGAAGTACACCATTATACAGACCGTGTGGTTTCCTAGGCGAAAGGAAATAATTATAAACGGTCTTCTTGCGTGTTCCTAATCTGATTTTAAATATAAATCTCTCGGTGGCCTTAATTAACGAAACGATGATAAATAATAATTATTTTCTATAGCACTTCGTAACAAGCTTTAAAGGTATCAAGATTAAAATGATATTAACGTTACTTATATATATATATAGCATATTAAAGGATATTACCAATATTTCATTAGTTATGAATGTATAAGAAAAAGGAACGTCTTGAGTTCGTGTGTATTTATAAGATCGAATTTGTAGTATATAGATATTACAAGGACCGTCGTAAATCGAAATACTTTATTTTTCTTTTACTGGGCACGCTTGCCACGTTCCCTTCGTACCTACTACATACACATCCACATAAGTTGATTGTGTGACACGCGTTCTATACGGCTGCGCGTTGTTAACCGCACTCGTGTAATCGCGTTCATTTATGTTGCGGTTAGGCCACATCGAGATGGGGGACGTTCTCGCGTTGGCAAATCGTTCCTACCCATGATCTTCCCGTCTTGAAAACGTCGTGCACTCGAGAAACACGGATAAAGGCGTTATTAAAGTCCAAGTATGACGATAAAGGGTCTACGTATTGCGGAAGACGAAATTCGTCTGTCGTCGTAAATCATGAAGTAGAAAAAGAGTGAAAGAGAAAGAGAGTGGGAAGAAAAATGAACTACCGTCTCACTTAAGAGTGCAATTTACTTCCTTTTTTTTTTTGTTTTTTATTTTTGCTATTTGTTGTAACGAACATTTTATAGGTAAGAAAGGTAAGTACCTATCCACGCGCATTTCAAATGTTAGATGATAAATTTGAAATTTATTTAGAAATAAATCGATAAACGATTCATTGCATAATTAATTACTTATACCCTTATTGTTAAAATAACGCGAACGTTTATTCGCAACAAGAATAATCTTTTTTCTATTTTCTTTTAACGAGAGAATCATTTTACGAGTTAGATAATAATCTCGATGTTTATTGTAGTTAACATTTTTTTCTTTCCTCGATAACAAAGTTTACCACAAAGACGATGGATTTGGGTTTTTTCTTCTTGCAAGCGTGCGAAAGTTTCTCCAAAGAGAGAACCGTTTGACAAATTTTTTCTCTCTCTCTCTCTTTAGAATTCCGAGAAGCTGTGCTAACGAGTAACGGTAAGATGCAAGAGAATTTCTCGAGAATCTTTAACTTCGAGTCTCGTCTTGTCTCGTCTTGTCCCGAACCTACGAAGAAAATCATTCGTATTTCGATGTAAAGCTCGCATTTGCTTTTTTTTATATTTTTTTCTTTTTTATTTCTTCCTATCCCTACTCCTTTCATTCTTTTCTCCCTCTTTTCTTTTCTCGTTCGTTCAAGTCGTTCGGATACACTCACGTCGTATATGAATAATGATAATAGCTCGTTTAGACCCAGAGGAACAATAGACGAGTTATAAACCCCATCGTTTTACGTGGGAGGTGGAACCTCTCGAAAAGAGATAACGGATGCTGTATCCAACATCTATATATATATATGTTTCTCTCTTCAACGTGTTACGAACGATCTTTGTTACATACGTCGAAGCTCAATTAAGATCGTCGTAGTTTGGCCGTAAAACAAACGCGACTCCTCTCTATACGTATAAGAAGAAGAAGAAGAAGAAGAAGAAGAAGAAGATAATCTTGAGAAAGAAAGATTTTTACTCGAGCTACGTTATTCGTTAGCCTATCGGATGACTCGATCTTGACCCCTGCAGTGTTCTCTTCTTCTTTACCAAAGAAACACGCTGCGACTATCCACAACAGAGTAGTCTTCTTATATTTTGTTTAATTTAAAACTAAATAAATAATATGTAAAAGTAACAAAAATAAGTAATATTTGTATATATAATATATTTTAATATAACATTTAAGAATTATCTATGACCATTGAAATGATCAATTTATACGAATCGTTTACATTACAGAAAATCTCTTTATATGGGATAATATTTATTATAATAATTGAATTTTATTGAAGAAATATTATTTTAACGAATAATAATAATAATAATGAATGATTCACGTTTTAACCCTTTTGTAGATCTATTTTTCTTTAATCTCTCTCTCTCTTTCTCTCTCTCTCTCTCACTCACTTGGTTTGAAGGCAATGGTGAACGGTGACACGTGGGTGGATTCGAATCGAAGTACGATGGACGGGTGTGGGACAAAGCGTAGCGCCGGGGATAATTGTTCGGCGAACTGCATTTCATAGGTAACCGAATCGCTGTCCTTCATGCCGCAAACGCATTTAACGGGACATATTGCTTTGGAAGCGAGAGACCGGAATTCAGCCCTCCCGCAGGCTTGTCGCTGCCAGATGGTAAACACAACGCAAATCTCTCGCTGGCGTTTCAAATTTTAAACGGGAAAAAAGTATGTATATACCTCGTAAAGGAAAACTATGCAATATTTTAATTTACTTTGTATTTTTTTCTTCTTGTTGTTGTTGGTGTTGTTTTTACTCTTATTTCTACTGAATTCTTTTTAATTTCTATTCGTCAACGTTCACGTTTTTTGGTACATTTTGTTATTTTGAAAATCCATAAAAATTTCTTTCTGCGTAAAGTAATTTTACATCAATTTTTTTCCTTTAAATATTTCATCGTATTTAAATTGTAATACGAAATACTATGTCTTTGATTGTGTGTGTGTGTTTTTTTATTATTATTATTTGAAACAAAATTTCTCATAAAATAAAAAATGTAATTACTTATTCAAAGATATTATTTTGGAAATCGTTCATTTTTCTAATTTTACATAAAATGATGATTAAAATCTCGTGTTACATACAGATCATCTTAATTTTTGATTTACGTTTATCAACATCGATAATACCAGCATGATCCTTTTTACCCCATTGAATCAATTTACGAATTACACATCCTTAACGTTTTTCGAGAGATAGGATCTTTGTGAGTTTCCCTTTGCGGATGACTCAACAGGTTGAATTAAGAGCGATTTAAAGGTGGAAAAGCTCGAAAAGGTTGGATCATTCTCATACGGATAGAACTCGAAATTACATTCGTGTGACGTGCCCTACAAAAAGGGGGAGATAAAACAAGATAGATAGATAGATAAATAGACAGATAGTTAAAGAGAATTACGTACATATTTACAACGTTGGTTGAGGCTGTACGCATTCGATAGAATTTAAACGAGCTCAAATATCTCATGAAAGCTTCGTAAACCATTTTCAGAGCTATAAACGTCATGAAATTACGCGTCCCTGATCCGTTTGGTCGTCTACACGACAAACTAATCAGTGCTCCTTTTACAAAAGACAAAAGATAGAAAGGCGCGCGTGCGCGCACACGTGAAACAGAGAAAGATAGAAAGAAACTAATAAATGTAAGAGTAAGAGAGAAGAAAAGAAAAACCATCATCTAGTTGTGCCTTAGGGCTTGACATTTTCTTTGCCTTGGAAAATGTTTCGTTCCGAGTGCAGAACTCGTGAATATATAGGAAGGAACTTAAAGTGAAAGTGAGAGAGAAAGAGATAGAAACTAAAAGCAAGCAAGCAAGCCAGCGAATAGATCTCGTCGGCTATACTTAGAAGTTTCTCTCTAAACAACTTGGCCAGGCTCCCAAAAGGATCCGAAAAATATATGGACCGTCAAAACACAGTCCCGGTTCGAGACACCCGCGCAATATCCCATGCAAAATAATCCACGCGACACTTCTTGTCTCTTATTCTACTTCATCTAATATTTCTTATTTTTCTCAACTTATATACACACAAATAAAGAGATAGAGAAAGACATAATACACGTACGCGTATATATATATCTAACTAAGTTCGTCTTAAAATCGTAAGCAAGAATACACGGGATGGTTGTATGTCCAATAAAACTGCTAAATAGGTCCTCCTGTTGCATGCCCTTTTCTGTCTGACATAAGCTTAAACGTCATTCTCGTGCCCGTTATTACTCTACCTGAATTCTTGCTTTACCTTTTAACGACACCCTCATCTTTTTTACTTCTTTGAGAGAGAAAGAGAAAGAGAGAATTTACTTCGAGATAAGAACAAGCCAAACGATCGTTCAAATGGATAGGAGCAAGCAATATGCGACTAGCAATACTAGTAGAAAAAGAAGAAGAACTTTGATCGAAACTAAAAGAGATGGAAGTTGAAAGAGAGAGAGAAATTTTAAAGACAGTAATTTCATAAAAGCAAGATAATACGAATTATGGTTATACGTAGGTGAGTTAACTTGAAATTGTAATGTTCTTCTAGGGAGAATCAGAAAGCTCACAGATATTTCCGGATGCTGTTCGATGGACCGTATCTTACTCTCTCTCTCTCTCTCTCTTATTCTAACAGATATCCACACCATAAGATCGATAAAATTGCAAGAACGATCGATAAGATTTAATTAAATTGATGAAACGACTGATCGGACGCGTTTCAACTTTGCTTAGGTATTATAGTTATCCGATGGGTTTCTCTGTAAATCCACTATAATTGCAATACTAGAGTGTTATCCTACGTCGTAGTCCATGAAGCTATTGGCTTCGGTAATTCGCCGATTAATTCGAACCGTCCATCGTAAGGCGCGGATAGCGTTTAGCTATTAACGATAATTAGGTGCTCCTGATTGCGGCCTCGCCTCGAGTATCGACCTTGCTTTACAAGAGATATCCTATCTTTCTCACTATTACTCTCTCACTCTCTTTCTCTCTCTCTCTCTCTCTCTCTCTCTCTCTCATTTATCTCATTCTCTCATTTTCTCATTCCCACATTCTCTATATTTCTCTATTACTCTTGATCGTCGTTATTCACATTTGCTATTTTAGGATATCGTTAATACGAGTAACCGGCTTTCTTCGTTCGTTCAAATATTATATACGAGATGAACTTTAAATAAATCGTCAATTAAAAGAAATGTTCAATCGTTAAATTAAAATGCAGATTTCAATTAAATTCATTTACCATAGAGAAGTTAATTATAAGTTAGTTTTATCACAGCGTGTCGTACCCTTTTGACAAATCCGTCATAAGTGATTAGTATACATTTTTAATCATTTCATTTAATATAACCTGCATTGTCAATTATTCATAAATAGCATTTATTGAAAAGGGTGAAACTAATTATATATTTCCTGAATAATGTATTTTATTCGTGATTTATTCAAAATCAATTAGACCCGATTTTATTTATTTAACGAACGTATATGATGAAAAAATGATTACACTATTAGTACAACGATTGGAAAAATATAAAATAACTCCACAGTCGACAGTTCGAAATGAATTTTTTAAATAACATTTAAATATAATCGAGAGAAAATAAAATATAAAAAATAAAATACCTATGGATAGTGGTTATTTATAAAAAGGGAGGGGAAGAAAGAAAAAAAAAAGAAAATAAATATAAAAATAAACCTTTTTAGTAATCCTCGAAACACAGTTTTAACGTATTCGTATATATATATTTTGTCAATGGCATGGTTTCATGGTTTTAGAGATAGTTCGATCGATCTGACGATCGATCGATAGATCGATAAACGGATCGATTTGCAACAAGGTATTTCGTTCGAGGGATAGCACCGTAATCGCGTTTGTTTGTAATTCTAAGCCACGAAGCCCCAACGTGATACCGCACGACGAACTCATCATGCCAATGAAAACTCCCATGCTTTTTCTCCCTTCTCACCTCGTTCACGATCACCACCTACGATCCTGAATCCCATTTAAACACGCTTACTTCAAATACATTATTATATATTTTCAAATATAAATCAGATCAATATCTCGCGAGATATATGTACATATATGTATAATGCATTCCCATTTTTATCTAAATTTAAAAAATAATATGATTAATATAAGATGAATTATATCTCATCAATTGAATTATTTTATAATACGAATAGATTTAATGAATATTTCCTTAGTTAGTCTATTTTTTGAATCAGAAATATTTA
Source organism: Polistes dominula (assembly GCF_001465965.1). Next base: position 162,902 of record NW_015148987.1, on the reverse strand, counting down.
ATTAGGAATTTAAAAAGAAAAAATAAAGAGAAAGAATGTAAATTTCTTATCGATTTTGATATTATCTGTTCAACGATTAATTATTTTCTAATTGAGAATATCCGGTTAGTTACCAAATATAATCTTGAGACAAACGTTAATTTATTCACGAAAATTAGTTGATTGAGCTACAATCAAAATATCCGAGAAAAATATTCGTTATTCGTTTAATTTTGTTTTAAATGGAATTGGCTAGAATGAAGAATATTTAGTCTGAATGATTTCATTACATTTGTTAAAAAAAAAAAAAAAATAGAAAAAGAAAAATAGAAAAATATCGATTTATAGATAAATGGAACAAAAAAAAACATGATCTGTGTATTCTACGAAAAAAGTACATATACACATACATATATACAAGCTATTGCTAAAGAGTTTAAATCTCAAATTCCTTCGTAAATGAGGTGGCAGAGTTCTACTTTTTTTTTTTCACCGTAGTTCATTGAACGAACGTGAATTTCTACGGAATCACATAAATTCTTAAAATGTGTTATCGGACGTAACACGATGACCAGTAACGACCACGAAAGGATATTACTTTTCGTATCGTTGCTTCTTTTCATTTCTCTCTCTTTCTATCTGTTTTTCTTTCAATATAAAAGATAAATCAGTTTAGCGTAGAAGTTTCAAAAGAATTTGCAAAAGATACTGATAAATGTATAAAAAAAAAAGAAAATCAATCATACATTGGAAGAGAGAAAATAATCTATTTTGACTGTTTAAAAAATAAATAAATAAATAAATAAAAGAGAAATAAAAGAAGCACCTGGGGGGATATAGATACGAAGTATCGTGTGGTTTTCACAAGTTGAAAAGTTAAAGAAGGGATGGTTGGTTGGTGGCACCCTTAAGGTTTCCCCAACTCGGACTGTCATCGATCGGTCGAAATCCGAGCGAGGAAAAAGGACGATGGCGACGTCGACGACGACGACGACGACGATGTGGTTGAACGATCGTAGAAAGATGATTCCCAGTAAGCGCCAGGGCACTTCGATGCACGCGAACATAATCCATGTGCTGCATATATATATGTGTGTGTGTCGCCAACGTAATTAGATCTAAATGAAGCGAGTCGCCTCACGCATCGACCAACGTTTTCTCATACATGTCGATAAAGAACAAGAGGGAGAGAGAGAAAATTTAAATTGAACGGGTGCGTCGTTTAATCTACGATTCGCGATATAATTTACTAATTAAACACGTTGATAGAAGCTGTTTATGTTCATACTAATTCCCTCGGTACATTGCTACATTTATCTATCTATCAATCTATCTATTATATCTATATATACATCTAACTATCTACATATTCACATCTATTTATCTATTTCAATCTATATATGTAGTTATATGTGTGTACTTCTTTCTCACGTATTCTAAAACTAATAGAATGTTATCGATAAAGAGATATACCAGCTGGTCATACCAATAGCATAAGCTTTCTATTAATCCATCGTTCAGTTTACCAAGCTTCCAACTCGTATTAACATAATGAGATATCCATTGGAAACGAATCCTTCCCCGTTTGCAACAATTGTTCATACTAAAACAACACGTAATCTTTTCAAGAATTATCGTACAGTAAAAAACAAAATATAGATACTTTTGGAAGGAATTCTCTCTGCAACATGAGACCGGTAATCTGTCGAAGGTGAATTAAAGAATTCGAAGAGTTTATAACGGAATAGGATTTGCCTCTACGATTATGATCTTGTATAATTTCCGCACGGCCATAGTAATCTTGGTGGGTTACGGTAGTACATCGTTTACCGACTTAATTAAACCTTCCTATGGGTTGGATAGGAAAGAAGAAACGGCAGACAAGCAACTCGCTGAACGAATTGCAAACGATTAAGTAGGAAAAGACTATTAATTGTGAAACAACGAACGACGAGACAAACGGAACGTGAATATGACGTTACTCGAACTACGATCGTTTCGAGTTGAAAATAAATAGGTAGGAAGAGGGACAAAGAGGTAGAGAAAGAGAGAGAGAGAGAGAAAGAAAGAAAGAGATGGTGTGAGTAGAAAACGTGGCTTCGAATCGAGCTGTCCATTATTTCCGTTAATCGAATTCCCGGTTGCTGGCTCGATTAAAAATAAAATTCTTCGTTCTGTGTTGTGCACCTGCGCCGCTCACGTTCGATGCACCACTTACCTGTGAACAAATTCGCGCCTCGATACCTCACCAGACACTAACACCATCTCTATAGGATAGGAACAACAACAACAACAACAACAACAACAACAACAAGAAAGACTACGACACAACGACAACAGAGAGAAACAACACCGAGAATGTACCGTCCGCCTCGGTACTATTCTCGGTAGCATAGATAAAGCCGGAAATCCATTAATTGGAAAACGCTCGTCGAGTTTGCCAACCAATGGCTGATCGGTAGCTAGCTAGCTAGCTGGCTGGCTGGCAAGCTAGCTCACTCGCTCTTATTCGATTCTACTTCGTTCGTTCATTCGTTCGTTCGTTCGTTCGTTCGTTGGTTCGTTCGTTCGTTCATTGGTTCAGGTTGGACCAGTTTATCATCTGGCCGCCGAAATGCCGGGTCATTTGTTATTTACATATAATTCGTGCCCTGCTGCTCGTCGCGTTATTCGTTTCGACGTGGACCGCCTACGTTGACTACACACACCATCGCTACCACACTACACCATTACCACTACTATCTCTACCAGCAGCAACAGCAACAGCAGCAGCAGCAGCAGTACTGACACAACCAACACCGTCGCCATCGGTGCACCCCCGTCGTTGCAATTAACGCACGATCGATTATTTTCCAACGCGAGAGATGCACGCTTTATCATTCCATCCAGCGATAAATAGCCAAACCTGAGCCTGCATATAATAACAAAGAGAGCTGGTATTATCTAATCGTTGTCCTACGTTTTGAGAAAGATAAATTATATAACGTTGCATTTGACAAATTATTATTATCATTAACATTATCATTATTAATATTATTCTTTTAGTTTACAATTGACATTTTGAATTAACAATATTCTAATAAATTGTGTACACGTTATTAATATTTTAAACAAATTTTTTTTTTTACAAACAAACTTTTAAACGTTTACAAATGTTTCTTATAAAATATAATAATCCAATCCATTAAAAAGACACTCTCAACAACTTGACTAAAAAATACTATTTTAAAATAGTCAAGAGGACGACTATACGGGGCATTCTCGAGTGGCAGGAAAAAAATTCTTGGGACTCTCTTTTAAGTAATCGCCGACGTTTCTCTCTTTCTTTATTTCTCTCTCTCTCACACACACTTTCATTCTCTTTCTCTAGAGATAAGCGTGCTTTCAAACGCAGACAAGGCGAGCTAAGTGCAGTCGAGCTTTAACATAACGCACCAAATCCACAGACTCTACTTCGTTCGTTCAAATGCAGGCGCCGTTTCTATCTTTCTCTCTTTCTTTTTCTCTCTTATTCGTTTTCTAGTGCTTCCTACTAATTCTACCCTCTCTCTTTATATATATAAAACATATCTCTTTTTCTCTCCCTTTTTTTTATTCATGGAATGTTAGCCCGTAGGCCGAAATTCACCGCGAGCAATTCCCCGTTAATCTTTTTATCGTCGTCGTTAACGCCGCACACGGTTAGATAGAGTAAAGGTTGTCTTCTTTGCTCTTGAAAATAAAAAAAGAGATAGAAGAATATACGAGAGAGCAAAAGAGAAAGAAAGAAAGAAAGAAAGAAAGAATAAAACTAAAGGGGAGTAAAGAGGAGGCTTACGTGGAACACGAGGTCGGTTACTGAGATTAGGAGGGAATTTTAAAGTGGCGAGTGCTCAAGGCTAAACGTCATCCAGCCTCTGACTCGGAAGCTCGAAAAAAAGAAAAAATGAGAGAGAAAGTAAGATAGTAAGAGACAAAGAAAAGTTAAGAAGGAAAAAGAGAGAAGAATAGAGAAAGGGAGAGAAAGACAGAGATAGAAACAGAACCTCTTGGAGTCCGACCGTAGTAGTGCGCTTAGACGCCACTCTAAAGCACGTCGAGGGTGAGAGAACGAGCTAAGAGGACCGGAGACGAGAGGTGTAGGAGGAAAGGGTGTGCTCGAGGATATACTGAGACAGGTACGAGCGAGGAAGATTCGAGTAGTTCCAACGAGGAACTCAGAAAGAGAAAGAGAGAGAATGAGAGAGAAGAGAATACGAATGGTGGAGAGAAAGATGGAGATGGGAAACGTAGGGTGCAAGAGATTAGCGGTAATTCGTAGCGAGAGGGACTAGGCAACTCGAGCCAAAGACCAAAGGATCCTTCTCGATTCCTCTTCTTCATCTCTCTTTCTCTCTCTCTCTCTCTCTCTCTCTCTCTCTCTCTCTTTCTCTGTCTATCTTTCTATCTTTTTTTTTCTTTACCTTCTTCGTGAGATTGGATGTTCCTACCGAAGCCACAGACCGAAGTTAATGTTCGACCATCCCCTTCTATCATCCTCCTTCTACCTTCCTCCTCCTACTCTTTTCTATCCATCTTATTGGTCTATATTCGAGTAGATACTACTCGATACGTTTTAGAAGATTCATGCTTTTGCGAGATTCGTTCATTAATTAACAAAAAAAAGACGAATAAATAACTTCAAATACGAGACCAATGTGGAAACTTATTCGTTTTATATCGTTGTAGAAATTTGTCGAATTTATTTATCATATATTTTTGGTTTGTAATAACAATATATAAAGCATATATAAAGTCGTCAAAATTCTCGTATAAAATAATTGAATTGTTTGAAAAATCTTACTATTACTAGTAGCTCATAGAATATCGTGTTTTTTAATACTCCACGAATCACATTGCATGCTCGTTCGAGATTACGAGATTTATTTATTGATTAGGAACTATTTCTTTTCTTTTTCTCAAAGACCTACTTTTTATAATCCGATTACTTTGAAGTAAGAAATAACTAACACAAATAACGACAAAAAATAAAAGAGAGAGAGAGAAAGAATCATATGCATAAAGTTGTAAAAAAAATGGACAAAACATGCGTGCCTTTGGGAATCCTTTACTTAGTATTTGTTCAAACTATGTTTCTAGGAACATCGATCAGTCCATTCGAGTGTCCAACTAAAGAAGAATAATAAGAGGACAAGAAGTAGGAAAGGTAGAGACGGTCGATCGTCGAACAATCGGCGGAACTCGCTACTCTGCTCGAAAAGTACTCCGTCTGACAAGTAAGAGAGACAGAATGAGAGAAAGAGAACTCGTGACGATGCAACCACACTGAAAGAAAGAAAGAAGAAGAAGGAGTAGAGAAAGAGGAAGAAGAAGAAGAAGAAGAAGAAGAAGAGAAGCAGGATCCTCCCGTTGAATCCACTCTTCCAACAGCTCATCGCGATCTAGCGATCGTGAGGTTGCATTAACAGTACTTTACGTTCGGTTGCTTGAACGTAGGTTTCCACTGGAAGAGAACTCGACGAGAAGTAGAAAATCTTGACCCTCTCGTTTGTATTTCCACGTGTCTCCTTACCTACGTGTGTATATGTATGTATATATATGTTGGCATATATATATTTATGTATATAACGTGCTTGCAGCTTTGACTCGTGGAAAGCTTCAAAGAGAATGGAAAAATATGCATTCTCTTTTGAGAGAACATACACACACACACATAAACACACACCTCACCTAACGTACGTACATATGTAAGCGGATATATATATATTATATTCGTAGTTCGTGAAATTTTACGTTGTGAACTTTTGCTGGCTTTGGTAAAAGGGGAATATAATGGGGAAAGGAAAAGAAGGGGTAAGAAGGTAAAGGAAGAGAGGTAAGGAACAAGAAGACAAAAAAAAAAGGATAACTCTATATCGATACGTAACAAGTGAAAGTACGATGTAAGAGAAAAATTCGAGGATATATTGGCACGATATTCTTCCACCTAAGGTTGAGGTGGGTGGATGACTGGAAATTGCGAAAAGAGGATAGCAATAAAGAAATGTATTTTCTTAGCTTTATTTCTCGTTGTAAAGTCAATATCGCGATGTTACGTAGTTTCTCGGAATATCCGATTGAAAAAGAAGTAAATAAAAAAAAAAAGAAAATAGTTTAAAGATATGTATCTGCTACGTATGTCAAGAAAGCAAAAGAGAGAAAGAGAGAGAGAGAGAGAAATAGAAAAAAATTGCAATATATCGAGTTACATTAAACGAGAGACACTAGAAATGATCACAGCGATATGATCTTCTTGATATTTCATAAAGAAAAATGGGAACCCCATACGTATCGATAATAATGAAAAAAAAATAGTAATAGTAGTAGTAGTATAGATATAGAGAAAGGCTTTCATCGAGTTCAATAAAATAGAGGGAGTGAGAGAGAGAGAGAGAGAGAGAGAGAGTAAGGGGTCAAAGATGAAAATGATAATGACGTGGATAAGGATGAAAAACAAAAGGAAAAGATGAAGAAGAGTAGAACGACGAAGACGACGAAGAAGACGACGACGAAGTCGTTACGCTCGGCTCGTAATTTCTGCGTCATCGCCAAGCCTTTTACAACGATCACGGACCTCCCCCTTCTTCCTTCCCTCTCACTCACTCACTCACTCACCCTTCCTCTCAATCTTTCTCTCTCTCTTTTTCTTTTCATTTCTCTCTAAGCAAGGCAATCGAGGATGCTGTGCGAAGGAAGAGCTACGCGATGGCATGCAGGTAAAGGAAGAGAAAGAGAGAGAGAGAGAGTGTGGAGGAAGGAGAGGAAGAGAGCTATGGTGGTGACTCGCTACGAAGACGAATGGCACGAAGAGGGACGGGGGTTTGCGACGAAGGACGAAGATAGAAAGAGAAAGATTGAATGAGAGAAGGGATTGGAGGGAGTGAACAGCCGTGTGTGTTGTACTGTACCACGCGCGGATTCAAGAAGAGGAACGAGGATAAGAGAAAATAGCAGGGAGTCAGTCCGTGGCACAGGGTCAAAGGTTACCTACGTGTTGCCGTTCCTTTTGCCTCTTCGAACTTGCTACGGCACTCATTTTCTCTCTCTCTTTCTCTTGAGCGCAAAACACACCTGCCGAGAGAGTAGAACTATCGCGACTCTCTGCTGCTCTCCCGTCGAGAATAAATCCCCTCCTATCCCCCCCCTCCACACACGTCTCTTACTCTATCCTTCGTCCTTTCGTTCAAACCGAGGTGTTTCTTGTGTTTATATACATAAAAGAAGGTATTCCCGATAGTGAACACAAATATCCAATGTTTAACATACACACGTGCGATATGATATTATTATACGTATAATTGAATATATTTAAATGTAATATAGGATCAATAATAATAATAATAATAATAATAATAATAATAATAATAATAATAATAATAATAAAGAAATTGATCTTGAAATCCTTTTACATTGGTCTTTTCCCTTTCCTCTCATTTCTCGTAATACAATTTGTTCATATAACTTCGAACACACGTTCCATTCGTGAGTACCAAGCTAATTGATTATATGTAACGTCGGTTCCTATAGTTTTAAACAGTCGGCCAGTTAATTACACGACGTGGAATTTAATTAGCGTGATCCTATTAGCCTTCTTCTTCGGAATATCGCGTAACTGTCGACCGACTGCCATCTCTTTCCCTTCCCTCCTTTCTTTCTTCCTTCCTTCCTTCCTTCATCCCCCTCACTCATTCTCTTTCTCTCTCTTTTTCTCTTTCTATTTTATTCGGGACTTTCTTTCTTGCTCTGGACAATGTCTTTTATCTTCCTCCTTCTTCTTTCCTCTTGGTGACCATTAAAACGTTCAAGAGAGAACGAACGGTAATAAACTCGTATATCTATGAGATTTTAAAAAGCGAAAGAAATCTGGAATTTTCAAGCACGTTTATCCTGAAATTAATGGACGATAAAGTTAAGCGAAAAATAAGAAAAAAAAAAAAAAGAAAAATAAAGAGCAAAAGAGAAGAGCATAGAAATGGAAGTATATGCATACAATAAGACGAACTTATCGTTCGAATATGTAAGAGAGAAAGAAAGAGTGAGAAAGAAAGAGAGAGAGAGAGAGAGAAAGAGACAGAGAAAGGAAAAGCAAATATACGCAGTAACACAGCAGCAAATGTTTATCGATTTCCACTTGACGCCACTTTGCCTCGACGAGAATCAGCGGACGACTCGTTTTACAGTCACACCCGGTATGCCTTCGAGCGTCGCGTGGGTGTGTACGAAGCTTACCACCTATCTCTCTCTCTTTGAAATAGAGAGTGAGAGAAGGAGAGAGAGAAAGAATGACAGAGTAAGAGCACATACGGAATGTACGGCACGGAGTGCCGCTTCATACGCATTATCCGTGCCATTACGGCCTATTTATCTGTTCGTTGTGTGCACGTCGGACACCATCGCCACCATTGCTTCTAACATTTACAAAGAAAAAAAAGGAAAAGTTTAGCGTTCACGCGATAAAGAATGATATTTCAGAAATAAGTTAAAATTCTCGAAACTCGTAAAACGAAACACGAAGATGGAATTAACAAAAAAAAAAAAAAAAATTAGGTTACTCAAAGTTTATTGTTCATTTATAGTAATTTTGTTCAAAGAAGATTTTTGACAATACAATTAATGGAAATAAAGAAAATAAATTACAGGGGAAAAAAAATTACCAATAAAAAATACGAATACTTATGTTGGCAAGTAAATTTACCGATACTATTATTATTATTACTACTACTACCACTACTAATACAACTATTATCCTCGTTGGAAAGGAATAGATTTTAATACTGAAATGGTAAGAGAATGGACGAATGGAGTTCAGGAAACGAATAACCACATCGATCGATCGCTTCATTATGCGTTAACTTGATGGTGGTTGTGATGGTGGTGGTAGTAGTAGTAGTACTATAGACTTTACTTTACTCGAGAGATACTTTATCTCTATATTCTCTATCTATCTATCTTTCTCTTTCTCTCAAACGACATTATGCGCATTGCGATAGAATTTCTTCAGGACACGAAGTACGGTGAACATTTGTAGCGAGATTACGAGCAGATCGTGGCAGTAGATCTTGCACGAACAGGAGGAGGAGTAGGAGGAGGAGGCTTAGGATACTCTCTTGACTCTGTGAACGCGATAAACAGCTACTAAATGCGATCACTTCACGTTATACTTTATACCTTATACTTACCTCTTTTCTACGAGAATAGTTCGAGTAGAACAGAGATCGGACGATGATCCTTCCGAGTATTTTTTTTTATCTTTTCTTTCTTTCCGTTCTCTTTCTCTTTCATTTTTTTCCCTTCATTTTTACCCGATATCCCATAGATTTTTATTTTTATTTTCAAACTCGTAAAAATGATCCTTGGAAGCTCTCGTAAACGGTACTTTCCTTAAGACGTAGATATAGGTATCCATCGAAATGGTTAAACGTAAAAGTCCCGTTAATACTCGAACTAGCGAATCGAATGGAATAAAAAAAAAAGAAAAGAAAAGTACGTTAAATTAGTTATAGTTTACGAATAAAAAAAAAAACAAAAAATTCTACAGTTATAGAGATAAAAAAAAGTTACAATACACTTAAATCGAAATAAACGTCAACGAGTTGAGAAGCGAGATTTTGCTAGGAAATCAAAAAATGTTAATCCTATTATTTTCCAACGTGACATTTTTAAAGAAACTTTACTAGGCATTAATAGGAAAACGAAACGGAAAATTGAACCCGAAAAGGTGTGAGAGGTAATTCCTAAAGAGCATAACTCGTATGACGGGGTTTGTGCACGTTAACACGGAATAAGTGTACTTTAATGACTCTCGATCGTCGTTTCAACTTCGTCGTTACATTTAGCGCAGAATGCAGGGCCCTTTCTCCCTTCCTCTCCTATACGCTTTGTGACTATCAAGCTTCATGCGCTTTAGGACTCTTGCAGGATCCTCTCTTACTAAGTTTCACGAGTGAAATTCTAAGTTAGAAGGAGAGACGAAGAAAGTGATAGAGAGAGAAAGAGAGATAGAGAGAGATAGGAATAGACGATGTTAAAGCTGAGATTCGCGACGTTATATGATGTACCAGAATTCCAATGTGCTTTTAATGAGATAAGTATGCTCACGGAATTCGTGTAAGGCAATGTTACGCTCCTTCTATTCTTGCAAATGATAAAAGAAGATGCAACGTGCGAACAACGAATTTGCAGCCTTCGCTTTCGGCATAACATCGTATTTAGGATTTATACGATTTTCAAGTTTGAAACAAGAAACACAGACAATGAGATAGAAAGAGATAGATAGATAGAGAGAGAGAGAGAGAGAGAGTTAAATTATAAACTTAATTGAAACAACTAGTTCATCATTCTTATCGATAATTACTACGTAAAACGTTTTTGTAGATACAACGAGTCTGTGTTCTTTCGGATAAGCTTTTATCCGTGAGAAAAACGTTCATTGTCCGATCGAACAAAGATTATCCATACTAATTGGAAGCTATGTTATTTTAACGATCCATCTTCCTTTTCTATAATCTTTTGCGAAAGATTTGAGATAGACTTAAAATCCTTACGGATAAACAACAAGTTCAAATTAAAATACATCAAAGTTGTTATTCATTATATATTATCGTTTAATATAATTAATCACATATAATTGATTTCTTTTAAAAATTTTAATACTTTCAATTAAATAATATCTTCTTCGTTAAACTCTCTACGCATGTATTATTTAGTTTTTGTATCTATGCGTAGATAATATATTCGATCCAAATTGAATACGTTCCTATACGAAAGAATATCGATATCGATCGAGTTCGTTACCTTTCCTACGTCGTTTACTAAGGACGTGTAATCTGTAGTTACGAAGCTTTGCCAAGAATAAGAAATATAAACTCGTATAAGGTTGGTTCTAATATAAAGAGAGCAAAAAAAGAACAAAAATAATAGAAACAACTGTAAGGAAGGACTAACAGAGCTAGGTTTCTTCGTACCTCCTTTCGATTCCTTAACTAGATAATCCTCTTGGCCGATGTAGAAAGAGATAAATCAAGGGAGGAGACTCGGGGAAGGGGGGGGGGATAATGTAACGTTTCTGAGGAAACTCGAGAGCACGAATGTCCGAACTAACGTTCAACAACAACAACAACAAAGTGTTGCTTGAGAGAATCGGAACAGGGTACACATTTCATCGGGTCCACAGGAGACACCACAACAGCAGTATACGGTGGTTCCTGGCACTCTCTTATCCTGTTTCACGAGCATTCCCTCCACACGATCAAGTCACTTAAGTTTCTTCAACGTATGTATCGCATGTATGTATGTATGTAAAAGTATGTACGTAAGTTGTACGCCTTTTAGATAAAAAGAGAGTAGAAAGGAGAATGAAAGAGATTTTCTTTCTCGAGCGAAAAGAAAAAAAAATATGGGATGAGGGGGAAAGACGGTGACTTTCAAGCTGGCCAACCGGCCGCAACAGATTACGAGCAAAGGCAAACGGAGATTCGCGAGTGCGCAACTCGTATGGCGTAGGAGGGTGGAGACGTGCCTTCTAACGAGATAAGTAGCTACGTGAATGCGCTCTGTGCTCCTTTAAAAGAGCAAAGAGAGAGAGAGAGAGAGAGAGAAAGAGGGACGAAACGAGATGCTCTCATTCTCTCTCGGGAAAGCAGATAGGAGAAAGAGATTTGCCGTCGCACGAAAGCTAGCCAGAAGGTTCCGGCTCACTCGATTCTCGCACCACCCACGCGAGAACGAAAGCAGTGATTCCTAACTCCTTCCCTCCCTCTCAACCTTCTTCACCCCTTCTTTTTATATTCCTCTTTTCCTTCTTCTTCTTCTTCTTGTACTCCTCCTTTCTCATTCTTTTTCCTACCGATATACGTATGCATGTCCTTTCTCCTACCGACCTCCTCCATCTCTGTCTTCTTCGATACCGATAAATTCTTCATTTTCTTCGTACCTAAATTCAAGATAAACCGAAATAAATCTACGCCACTTTATTCTCTCTCTCTTTCTTTGGGTTCGACTTTGATACCAGAAGGAAACACCTTCTCGGTATGCCTCAGACCCTTTTTCTTCTCTTTCAGCCTATATTTCGCCTTGGTATCCATTTTTCCTCTAACAGAGAGGGGGCTTCGATATCTTTCGCTCTTGGTTTGCTTCATCCCTCCTCCTCCTCCTCCTTCTCTTCTTCTTTATCCTTTTACTCAGGTAATAGAGTGAATGAAAAAGAGAGAGAGACGGAGAATGAGTAGGTAAAGTATCGTTCGGTTTAACGGGTTGGAACGAACTCGAAAGAGGGAAAAACCGAGCCACCACCCGGTCGACGCGATATATCGTTGCGAACATGGATTTTGAATTTCGCGGTAACGGTCAGAGAAAAAGACAGAGAGAGAGAGAGAGAGAAAGAGAGAAAGAGAGAGAGAGAGAGAGAGAGAGTGAAAAGTGAGGGTTGAAGCAAGTAAAAACATGGGACACGCCTTCCTATGGTGGTGATACTTTGAATTCAACGTCAAGGTAACCAGACGACCAGCCATGACTCGACATCTTTCTCTTCCCTCCTCTCATTCTCATTCTCATCCTCCTCTTCTTCATTCTCTTTCTTCTTCTATTCGTTACCAAGGGTTAAAATAAATGGGGAAAGCATCGCGTAGCTCGTCAAAAGCTATGCTTTAACTCACGTGATGGTATGAAATTAACGAGACGCAACGCATAGCAGTCTACTCGATTTCATGCGTGCGTTTCGCTTTTTATCTCTATCTTCCTCATTAAAAAAAACGTTACTTCTAATCTCATCGAGACACTTTTATATTCTTCTCTTATTTTTTTTTATTTTTTCGAAGATCCTCTTCTTCCTTGCAAATATTTGATTTTGTTACTATGTACAATGACGTTATTTGGATATAGACGACTTGTTTTAAAGATTTCTATTATTAGAATTTGATCGATATTTTTTCGTGATATTTTTTTTTTCAGCGTTGAGAAAAATTAAAATAGAACAAGATATTCCAATTGTATCTCAAATTTGTTTGCTTTACTTATCTCCTCTCCACCCCCTTATTTTCTTACTCCTCTTATTGTTAAATGGAATATGATAAGTGAATGAAAAATAAGAAAAGTACGATTGTGGGGATTATGATTTCCACGTACGTATACTCGACGATGAAATATAATCCTGGGCTTTTCCGAGATTCTTATCGAAAAACGAGAGGATCGTGCCTCGTATACACTATATAATATAGCAATCCGGGAAAGCGTCTCGATCTCTCTTTCTCTCTCTCTCTCTCTCTCTTTCTCTCTCTAGGAGACTTAAAATCCGCGCCGTGTTCGAGCTATCGTTTTCGATATATCCGTTCGAGCGTGGTACGAACCGATAACGCGATAGTACACATATCTGTTTGTGAGTGTGAACAGAGGACTACTACACAACGACTACGAAGAAGACATGTAATACATGTATACACAATGTATGCATGTCTCATCTACGTATGTACTTTACGTAGGATAATAAGGGTAAGGTAATTGAAGTAATGGATTAATTGCACGATTCGCCGTTGCTCCGTCACTGTAGTTCGAGTCCGGTAGCAGACATACGATAATAAGATTTACAAAAGGCTTTTGACCTGGCGCGACCTCAGAACGGCCAAGCTTGAGAATCAATTTAGTATTATGTCAGTCGAGTCCCTTCATGAACTACCAACCACCCATCCTCCTCCTCCTACTCATCCTCCTCTTCCAACGTTCTATCACGGTACCTTTTCCTTCTCCTCTTCATCGAGTTCTATTTCTGTCGCTTTGATTTCAAACGTGCACTCACTTTAATTACGTTTTCTTCCTTCCTGACTTGCAACAATGACGGAACGATCCTTTTAAACCGAGCATCGTGCAAAAGAGTCTTAATAAAATTATCATTATTTATATACACAACGAAATTTTGCATTGTTACCATTTGGAAAATCTTTCTGTACATGTAAACACACAGACAGACACAGACAGACAAAGACAAATTTCCTTTCTAACATTTCTCTCATTCTCGGATTCCTCGAGTTTACGAGTGTCATCTTAAAGGTAACTCCATTTCTAAAGTTATCTGGGTGGCAAACGGATAAAACTGGAAATCGCTGTGAATGAGAAGAAAAGTGGAAACGGGATCGTCCGCAATATTATCTCCTCTCCCTTTACTCCTCTTTCTTTTTCTCTTCCCTTCATCTCTTTCTTTCTCTCTATTAAGGTGTAAGAAAGAAGACACTCTGGAATGCGGAGGAAGCTCGTAATGAAATTAATTACGAAGTGGAATACGAAATGGAAAAATGCAAACCACTGTCTCTCTCTCACTCTTTCTGTATACGGGACTCAAGTGGAAGGAACCAGGTTTGTGTGAGCGAATATTAAATGAAATAACAAAATAAAACAAAAAGTGGAGGRAAGAAGAAGAATGGAAGACGAATGAAAAAAGAAAAGAAAAGGAAAAAAACAACGAGAAGAATGAAAAAAAATTAAAAAGAAAAAACAGGGGGGGGGAGAAAAATTGGTCCACAACGACAAGATATAAAGGTATCTTTCTCCATCGGTGGTCGGTGTCCCTTTTGCACGAGCCACCCACGTGACTCCATAAAAAGAACGTCGTTTAAGCGGTGCTTCACGACGAAAACAATTTTAATAAGCGACGAAACGAGTCGTCGAAAAAAGAAAGAGACAGGAAAAGGGGTCGTGAGAGAAAGAAAGAGATAGGGAAACGGGGGAAGGGGATGGGATTGTAACTATGCGTTTTGGCCGCATCCGTAAATCGTGTTTTCCGCTGGCATCGCGAGAAATAACTATACGTTAGTATATGTATGTAAATATATATATATATATATATATATATATATATATATATATATACATATATATATATGGTATACGTGTATATAAATGTGTATTCGCGAATGAGAGAAGGGACCCTAGCGTTTTCGTTAAAGCCACGTTTCCGTAAGCTGCAATAGCAGCAGCAGCAGCGGTAGCAGTAGCAGCAAGCAGCAGCAGCGAGTAGCCGGCAAACGGCAGCCCCGAGACCGCACCGAGACGAGATTTTTATGCGCGTCAAAGCGTTGACACGCGGCTATGAGTTATCGCGGTGTGTGCTCGACGAAATTAATTTTCTAGGTGAGAGAAGGAAGAGAGAAGTTGAAAAAAAAAACTCAAAAAAAGAAAAAAACAAACAAAAAATTTTCGCGAGTCAGACGACGAGTTACAGAGAGAGAGTAAAAGAGAGAAAGATAAAGGGAGAGAAAAAAAAACAAGTAGAAATAGAGAGAAAGAGAGATGTGACTCTCGGACCGCTTGGCCGCACCGGTATTTCGATTCAAACCTTTTCGGCCCATTTTTTCGTGCCACCTGCCGTATCTCGTTTTACAATTTTTTTTTTTTTTAGTTCTTTCCCTCTTTATCTACCTACCTTTCCAAGTGTCTATACGGGTAAACACAAATGTACGTATATATACGTATACGCATCCGTGCATACGCATGTGTATTATACGCATGACACAACACGTCACAGTCTACGCGATTGAAAAATGTTTTACGAGTAGAAAGAGAGAAGCATCTCTGTGACGGTCAAAAAAAATCAAAAAAGTGAATGGGAAAGTGAGTGCAAAAAGGGGATGAGAAATCTAGCTTTCTGTATTCGAATTTTGACGAATTTTTCTTTTATCTCGTTCTTTTTCTTGATTTATTTACTTTTTTTTTTAGACAAATATTTATACACAGTTATTTTAACCATCGCAAAATAGTTATTATTATCGTTTTTACTATTAAACGTGAAAATTAATGAAAAAGTTAATTCTCGTCGGTTGATCAAACTTTTTCTTTGCTGGAAAAATCGTTGTTTTTTTTTTGCGATTACAGAATTAAAATAGACTAATTTTGGCTCGTAGGTAGTTCCTTACCTCGTTATTTTTCTTTTTCTCTTACTTCTACTTCTACTTTTACTACTTTTCTTTTCTTCTCTCTCATTTCACGGCGAAACCAAAGTTTTCATCTCTCTAATACCAACCAGCATCAACCATCATCAGCACGCGAAAATGAATGGATGACCTAAATCTGTCGAGAAACATCTGGAAAAACTTTTTGCTATGGTACGACAAAGAAGAAAAGTAATGCGAGTGTGAGAAGGAAAGAAAAGAGGAAACGCCTTTAAGTGTGGGCCCAGAGTTACCTTAATTATATGAAGCAGCTTTCGACTAATCCACTTCTCGTCATATTACAGGAGAACGTCTGAAAACCTTTCGTTCGTTTGCGAGCTACCGGTGTGCTGCTGGTGGTGGTGGTGTTGGTGCACCCACTACTATCTGTGGAACTTAATTAAAGTCGCTTTTACAGCGAATGAACTCAGAGAGTCATTTCCGTTTCTTACGATGAGTTTTATCACATTGATAGAAATTGTTCACTATGTAAGATTAAAATAGAGAGAAAAAAAAAGAAACGTTAAAAAAGCAACAATCGTAATTCCAACTTTACACCACGTGTAATTAATTTTTTAAATTGATTAAAATATTTTATTACAGTATAAACGTTATCACAGAAATTATAAACGTCTAACGAAATAATTCTATAAAATAATTTTCCCGAAAATGATATGAAAGATAGTTTAACTAAATTTGATCGTGATATTGCTGAGAATAAAAAGATACGAGTAACGTGTTTTTCAAAGGATACTCGTCGGAGGAACGCTGATATCGACGGACGTGTTATCGGAGATCTCCTGCAGGAGGACACCAACGAGGACGAAGACAAGAACAACAACAGTGGCAGCACCACTAACAACAACAACAACAGCAGCAGCTGCAGCAACAACAGCAACAACAACAACAACACCACCATCACCACAACAACAACAACAACAACAACAACAACAACAACAACGAGGTCTGGCGTTTGTAGTTGGGCGAACGGACGAGCGTCGTAATTTGCAAAAATCGTTGGACGATCGCGATAAGCCAGGCAGCTCGATGTTTGCCAATTAGCGTGTAGCAGCGAAGAAGAGAGACCACGGCCATTCGCGGTGCACGACGGGTGTCGGCTAATGGCAAAGCCGCGTCTCGTTTTCTCCAAGCGACACGACCCGATCTCGTCTCTCTCTCTCTCTCATTCTCTCACTCTCTCATTCGATCTCTCTCGATCTCTCTTGATCTCTCTTTGGTTATACGACGCCCCAAGTTGCACGTACCTCACGTACGACGAACGTGCAAGTGCAACTTCGACCGCGTCACTTTCGTCACGAGTACGAAACTTCTTCTTTTATTTTATTTTGGAACTACGATCAAATTGTTCAAGTAAAAAACTATATTATCGTAACAAATGACATTTACGAGAAATCAATTACAAAGTGAAGAATTTTATTGTATTATTTTCTTCAAACAATTCTCTACAAAATATATATTCTAAAAATAAACGTATATTGATTTTTTCAATGAAGGAAAAAAACAAAGAGATCTCCTATTTCATAGTTTAACATTCGATAATCGTTAAATTCTACGACAGTGTGCCTTTTTTGGCACTGATATTCTTAACACGAGACATTACTTAACGATCTTTTGAACATTTCAGGTCGTTACCTCTCGGCGTCCTTATTGGTCCATCATCAACTAAAAACTTGCTCGCGAATGGTCGAGCAACGAGTGCAGTTTACTGCATCGTTCGAAGTTTTGCAAATGTTCAACACGACAACTGGACTATACCTACGTATAGTAAATATATAAATGTATATATATATATATTTCATGCTATACCAATAAAAGTAAATCCGCTCGTAACCTGAAAAGAATCGACCTACTTGGAAGAGAGTCGGAAGTAGTTAAGCGTCGCACGAACTTCTTTCGTCGCTGGATTTCAAATCGGATGGTATTAAACTTTCGTAAATTTATGGTCGAACGATTTTACGAAAAGAAAGAACCCGGCTCTCGCGAGAGAGTTATAAAAGAGATGAACGATCTCTACGCTTGTTGAAACATGAAATAAAAAAGTTCTTCTATAACGATCGAATGGACACGATTAATAAATAGCTTACGGTTTCAGTCAAAAGGACCTTTCTCGTTTTGAAAACCATGGATGCGGTTGATCGAGCTTGCAACTTACCTAAAACAGAAAACAAGAGAAAAAAGAACGTATTAATTTAAAGAAATTTAATTCTTTGATCGTAAAGTTGTTTTATATAAAATATTATCATGATATATTCACGTCATACGTTTTTTTCAGATTTACATATGACATAACTAATCTCGCTTTTTATATTTTTTCGTGTATTATTATTTTATGTATTGCATTCTAATTGTGATATTATTTTGTGTGTTGGTAAAATTTACTAAATAGTTTAAAATTATATTAAATCAATACTTTATAATAAATTCACAGCAACGCTTGGCCCGAGTATTTATATAATAAAATATAATATGTCAATAAATACGTAAAAACTTTGGTGAAATACCGAATATTTTTGTATTTATTTTTATACATTAATATTTCGGACATGCACATCACAAGTGACCATATGAATTTTGACATTCTCCAATTTTGGTCTCTTTCACGGTAACATATATAATATATAAATACGATATAACGAAAATAATGTATATATATTCTTGTTATACTGTGTATTCTATACTGAATTATGTTTTACGGCTCACATCCGAGTGAGTGCGAGTAGATTGCTTTAGAGATGTGACTAGGGACTTTAATAAAAAACGCATTACACGCGTCAGATGATTTTACCCACGTTTCGTTTCGCCTTCCGATGTATGTAAGCCACCACGTACATGAGATAGACGGTGAGTGAAAAAGAAAAAGTGAGAGGGTGAGATAAAAAGGACAGAGATAGTGATACAGATAGAGAGGGTGAAAAAAGAAAGAGAGAAAGAGAGAGAAAGAGAGAGAGAGAGAGAGAGAGAGAGGAAAGCTGACAGTGGATATTGCTGGTCGACAGTACATAGAGGGTGTCTCCTTCAATTTTGTGCGTGAGTCCGTGCTACTGACAAATATTACCAACGTCGTGTAAATACAAAACGTCATTCCGAGAGCGTTGTTTGCCGAGTATAGTAAGCATTTCCATTTTCTGAAAGTTACTTCCCACAGAAGAGTACGCGAATGATCGTTCATATGTATATATGTATATAAACATAGTTATAGGTGAGTATATGTGTACAACTAACGTCTTTCCAATTTGAAAAAACAAACTATCTCTTTTCCTACTAGAAGAGACTTATGTTTCTACGTGAACCATGAAATTACTCGAAAAATTCACGTTAGACTTCGCGTGCTCTTGCGAAAATAGAAAATTGAGAAGAAAAGTAGAAAGAAGGAAGAAAGAAATCTCTTTCCCATCTCTTTCCTTAGTATCTATAAATAGTTATAGTACATCCGCTTGGTCTACTACTATGTACGACGACCATAGGTTTCGAACGTCCGAGAAACGACGACCGGAAAAATACAAAGAGAGGAAATCGTGCGTAACGTTACAGCGTACTCTCTTGTAATAAAAATATTAAAGATAACAAAAATAGAAACAAATAATAATAATAATAATAATAACAAAAAAAAGATATATCATATCTTTAAATTTCCAGTAGAAAGAACTTTTATATTCCTTTTTAGCTAACAGGGAAGAATGTCATATCCGTTGCGATTTCTCGCGCACGAAAGGACCACCGATTCGAAGGAAATCCTTTTCTAGTTTCTTAACTGGTCCTCTGTTACTCCTCTTTTTCTTTATCTCTTTCTCTCTCTCTCTCTCTCTCTCTCTCTCTCTCTCTCTCTCTATCTGCGAATTTAGTCTCGTGGAATCTTTCGGAAATAAGGAGTAGAAACTCATGAAAGGAAAAGCACACCCTTCTTCTCTTTCCCGAAGGACTGGAAACTTCTCGTCCAAAGATATCCGAGTTCACTTACCGAAGAAAATACCGAATTTCAACGCGCCCATACACACACACACACACACACACATATAAACATACATACATAGATAAAACACGACGGTGTGTAAAGAACGACAACGTTGCGAAATAGTTTCTACAGGTTAGTGAAGAAAAGTTGTGCTACGGCCTTGAATGCCGTGAGTTTTAAACGCCTTTCGCTCGATGTGAAAGAGTTTGGTCTGCCTGCCTGCCTGTTGGCAAAGAAAAAAAAGAAAAAAAAAAGAAAAAGAAAAAAAGAAAAGTAGAGAAAAATTGATTTCGTCTCGTTCTCTCTTACGCTACTTGTCGCCGCTTTTCACAGCATCCGACTTCCATCTTAAAAGATAACGAAGTTGCCGATAAGTCTAGGTAGCCTAGAGAGAATGAGAAAATTGCTCTAAGCTTCTAAGGAGGGTTGTAAGATAAAAAAAAAAAAAAAGAGAGGAAAAGAAGGTGCTACTACTTTTTGAATCGACTCGCGCTTGGTTTTTTAGTAAGGAAAAAAGAAAAAAAAAGGTTAGCGTTAAAAGGTCCGATCGAAGGTACGTAACATTTCAATTTATTTTTAATCTATTCCCCAGCTTTACCTCTATTTCCCAACTTGACGTAGGAAGTGGGGAATGATGAGACAAAGATAGAGAAAGAGGGCAAAGAACGAACGAAGGAAAGAAAATACCAAGAGGAAATAGTAATAGTCTGTAAGTAATTAAATATAAGTATGACGGAAATCACTAGCGTTCTAGTGAAAAGAATAAAAGATAACAAGATCGTGAGAAAATTTGTTTGAGAAAATCATACGTCAGAAAATATGAAATATATATATATATATATATATATTAATGTTTATATATAAAAATTCAATGCCACATTGTTGGGTTTCCAATGTACTTTGAAACTATTGAACATATCTTTATTTTGTCTTGTATATATTGTTAATTTTTGTTTATGAGATAAGGAAAATAATTGAAAATAAGTAAAAGAAGGAAGGAAGGAAAGAAGGTATTGAAATCGAAGGAAGTCTAATAGTCAGGGATGTGCAGTTTCGTAATGTATATTCCTTGACACCAGCCTGGGGTTATTAAATAAAGAGACCCTAACGTTTCGTCTCTTACGAACCCCCCGGGGCAACGTTTTCCTCATTACTTGATCTACCCCAAAAAGTATAGTCCTGAGGTTCCTTCGAAGATAACGTAAGAAAGGAAGACCCTTCGTGGTATTATAGTTCCGTTCATGCCAACTTATCTAGTACTTCGTATTAGCTTTGAACGGGTGCGTTGCTCGGTTCCATGCTGATATTTTTCTCTGTCTCTCTCTACGTTTCATTCGGTTATCTTGCTTGCACCACTTTCTTCGTTCCATAAACTTGCTACTTTCTATCTCTCTCGTTCACCCTTCCCGGTCGCGTCCCGCGATATTGGCTTTTCCTTCGGGGATCTCAGGTATTGCGATTTTAATTATGTTTGAGTTTGCGTTGGCCGTCGTTACGAGATCCCACGTTTCCTACTCCTATCCCCTTTCGACCCCCTTCATTGCGTGAGCTCACAGTTATGTTGAAAAATTTAAGAGAACCGTTGCCATCGTAATTTTCTTTTTTTTTTTCTTTTCTTTTCCCGGGAGTATAAAATGAGAAGGAAAATTATTAGAAAGAATGTTCGTTGGGATATGGTTACGAAAAAAAACAAAAAAAAAATAAAAAATAAAAATAAAAAAAGAAAGAAAAGAATACAGAAAAATAGAGGAAAATATACACGGGGTGAGAAGAATAGGCGCGACTTGGACACTTGAATATAAATTGTATTTCATTTAAAAAAGGGACACACCGTGAATGCTTTTTTTAAATTAAAAGAAAATTACGAATGGAAGGTAAGAGAAAACGAATAGTCTGGATGGATAAATTAATTTCTTTCCTCCTAGTTCTTTTTTATTTTCTTCTTTTTTTCGAAAAGATAGACTTTCTCTCTTTTTCTCTTTTTCTGGTAGTTTCCACTTTCACTATCGTAGTTGAAAGCGAGGATGCTAACAACTGAGAATAGTGTGGCGGAGAATACATAAAGAAAAATACTTTTTCTTCGACGGAAACTCAATGACGAAAAATCCGGTTGTGCCGGCGACAACTGTCTGAGAAGAATCGTGAAAAGGTTAGGAAAATAGACAGATAAAGATAAAGATATAAAAAGAAAGAGAGAGAAAACGAATGAGAGTAGGCAACGACAATGCAGCCGAGCAAAATTACTTGAAATCTTGAATACCAGCGCGGGGAGAAGCTGAGTTAACGACGAAAAGCTCCTGAGTGACTTGCTTGAGGTTTAATCACTAGGAGAAACTTCGGTAATGGGAGCTGCAAAGTGCTCGCGAGAAAGAGGCTAATGCTTCTCTTGCGTTTCGACTCTATTACCTGAGCGCATTAAAACTTAGACAAATATATGCCTGCATGTGTACCACCGACACATCACATGGACGTTTCACGTATGTAACTGTTTATATGCGTGTTGTGTGTATGTGTGTATGTACCAACTACTACCGGTAGTATAAAAGCATCGAAGCTCTTTCTCCAGCGACAGGTGCACCTCACGACGACGACGTAGACGAGGTACCTTGTCATACCAACATAAACGTTAAATAATAGCACCAAGAAACTCAAGCAATATCTTACTTTAAACTCTTTCCGTAGATTTACTTTTCATGTATATAGGTACATATATATCTAACTAAATTCGATTTGCTATTCTTACTATATATTACAGATATTGATTAACGAAGAATTAGATTCAATAGTTTGCAAAATCTGTAAAATCCTGAGAATTAATACGATGCTAAATTGGAACTTAAAATATGGCTATAATCTTTAGCTTTTAAATCGATAAGATATTTCTGGAATATTACAGGTTATATTTAAGTTCTTTAATGAAAACGTTCCAATTTCACTAAGCGAATCTATATTTGCGAACAAATAAAAGAAACTTACGAATTAGCGATGATATATATATATAAATGAAATTTTACATTACTCCGCGGAAAGTTTGTATATACCAGTTGAATATGTATTAAATACTTTAAGTAAAAGTTATGAATTAAATTCATATGTTTTTATTTACATTAAATATTAAGTCTAAAATCACTATGAATTAATTAAGGTGATGTGGTGATGTCTCTCGGTAGATTACTAAACTCTGTTACAGTTAAAGATACAAATGATCGAATAATAAATTAACACTTTTATTAGGATTAAATACGAACAAAATGGTCAAAATGATAAATGAAAGATAGGAAATAGGAAACATAAGACAATGAAAAAAAACAAATTTCTATTAACTTATAGGGAAAAAATAAAAAAATGATCTTAAGAATGAATCTTTATAAATAAAGCTTTATATATTTTTCTTGACTTTGAATATAATCTCAACGATGATTCGTCCATTTACGATGCACTTACGTGTTAAAACATCGGTCGTTCTAATAATTCGTTTCACTCGGTATAAAGGAGCGGTCACGATAATCGACGAGCGGTGCTTTCCAACGTGCAAGCAAATTGTATTAATAAATCGCACGGCCATAATGCAGCGTCGGCTAATTTACAAGGACTCGTTGGCGGAAGGTAGTAGGTAGGTAGGTAGATAGGTTGGTTGGTAGGTAGGTTGGTAGGTAGGTATACATACTACCGCGTGCGCACCGATGAGGAAGAGAAGACGATGGTAGAAAAGGTGGAAAGCGAGGGGGGAGGGGAAATGAGAAGAAGAGAACGAGTGGGTAATTAATTTATACAGCACGGAAATTATACGGCTCGTGTGCCGTCCGCTAGAGAGAGAAATCGATCGACACCGTTCCCTAAGTACCTACTGGTTATAGTAATAGTAGTAGTACTTTCATCGCTGAGCTTGGTTGTCGTCAAACGAGAGTACGATGACAAAAGATCGATAAAAAAAAAAATAGAAAAAGAAATGAAAAAGAAATTTCACGTAAACATGTAAATGAGAAGAATAAGAAGAAAAAGCAATGCTTCCCTTCCATCGATATTCCCAAAATGAGAAGAAAAATAAGAAGAAGAAGAAGAAGCCTGTACGTAGCACATGATTTAAGATACTCCTACCTACCTATCTTATGATTTTACAAGATAAATTACCCGCGTTGGTTTTTTGCGATCACGAAAGACTCTAAAAAAGACTACGATAAGAAGAAGAAGAAGAAGAAGAAGAAGAAGAAAAAGAAGAAGAAGAAGAAGAAGATGAAGAAAAAATATATTTCAAAATAAGCAAAAGAATAAAAAAGGCCAATAATTTATCCTGTCCTAAGTAAGCGAAAAGTCTAGGCTAGACGACGACGACGACGACGACGACGACGACGACGACGACGACAATTTTCTTCGTTTAGGAGAAATTAAAGGAAGAAAAGAGGGTGGTAAAAGAAGGTGGTGAAAGAGGGGCGTGTGACTGAGACTAGGACTAATTTCAAGAAAGGAGTTTTAATCTCGAGTCAAGCTACTCTTTCTTGATTTCTCTCTTTCTCTTTCTCCCCTCTTTCTCTTTCTCTTTCTCTTTCTTTTTATTTCTTACCCTATCTAGACTTACTCTACTATATGCATTATAATTATGAACAGGGATGGGTTTCGTTTTAGGGATCGCTTCGTAACCAACCCCTCCGTCCGTGTGGCCTCGAGGCCGCCCTCTACCGTACGAGTTACGAATAATTGGTATTTATGTTCGTGGACGGCATGCTGTACCGTGATTTGTGGCTGGAACTCTGTTAATGAGATGCACGTGCCCGTTAATTAACCGCAGGAAAGCGCACACTTCGAAATTCAACCTACGACTGACAACACAAGAGGGGGGTCTTGAGAATGTAATCCTTCCTAAGCACCAACCCCACTACTTTGTTTCTTCCCTACACCTCCTCCCACCTCTTACCACAATGTGTACCTATCAGGATCGTTTCTTTTTCGTTTTATTTTAAGTCACGCGTTAAGGGTTACATTACTGTCTGGTAAAAATAAACAGAAGTCTAATTCTAAAATTGGATTCAAGGATATGATCATTCGCGGTACTCGATCATTCTCATTCACTTTTGTAAAAAAATCCATTGAAAAAAGTTACATGTTAATAAAAATTGAAACGAACCTCAAAAGTAGATCAAATTTGACGTACGATCTAAATCTAATTATCGATATGAATTCTAACGATGAAAGTGTTCATTTCAACGGGACATAAATGAATTCGTATCCATCAGAGTAGTGAAACATGAATTAAATAAAAAAAAAGAAATAAAATTTCATTTCGTTAAAAATCAATTTTTGTTATTTCCCTTTTCTCGTTTCTCATCATTAGCTAAAAAAAAAAAAAAAACTATTTTTACTTTTACTATTGACCCTTCTTTTTCTTCTTCTTCYTCTTCTTCGTGTCGCCAAGAAAAATCGGGACTTTTCTCCATCAAGCTTTTCGCTGCAGGACAGAGAGGAAAGGGAAAAAAAATGGCTCTTTCAATCCGTGTCCACGCGTGATCGACTTGCCAGTAAGAGATAAAGAGAGAGAAAAAAGTGAATGAAAAAGGAGAGAAAGAGAAAGATAGTAGTATATAAGATAGGGAGAAGAAAAGTGTAAGGGAGCCAAGAGAGAAGAGATACGAGTAAAAGGGCCAGTTATATGGCTTTCGAAGTGAGATACACCTAGAAGAAAAATAAGGAAAGAAAGAAAGGATAGAAAGGAAAAAAGGAACGTTGTCCACGTAGGGGAAAAGCCGAACGACCCATTGTGCGAAGTTAATAAAGAAATATACAAGGTGACCAACCTCGGCATTTAATATCAATTTGCCCTCTACCGCTCGTTTTCACCCCGCAATGGCCTCTGCAACGTCGTCGTCGTAGTAGTCGACGAAAAAAGGAAGAAGAAAAACATAGAATAGAAGGAGAGAAAGAAAAAGAGAGAGAGAGGATAAGAGTTAGAGTGGCAGGCATGAAGGGATGGGAGGGTAGGAAGGGGGTAGAATAGCGCGTGGAAAGACAACGAAGGGTGGGGAAGAAAATAACGGGGGAAAATGAAGAGAAAGGACGAGACAAGGAGAAAACGAAAAGGGGTTGTTTCTTGTGTTTGAGTAAAAGAGAAGGTAGAACCGACGAAAGGAAGAATAGGATCTTGAGTGAAAGAAAGATAGAGATAGAAATAGCATGAGACAGAGTGTGAGAGAGAGAGAAAGAGAGAGAAATAGGGTGGAATGTCGTAGTTGGTGGTTGGTTTGCCAAGACTAAGGGACAAAAAGAATGACGAAAATACGGAATGCGTTGGAAGGCCTCGCGGAGACGAAGTAATTGTTAAAACGCGTTCTTACTGGAGAACTGATTACTTTTCCCACTGGCTAACGCACCTCGAAAACAATGACGGGATAAACTCGGGCAACGCTTCAAACCCACCCTCACCCCTTTTCCGATTTCACTTTAGCTCTTAATGGAAATATTGAAGAAGAATTGTTGGAAAACAATCATTTCCAATGGATATTCCTATCTGTTTTTTTTTCTCATCTTATTCTTCTTACTTTACCATTTAATTGTATCTTAAGTATAATTATATCGAGGTAATTACATTTAAGTTGACTATAGGAATGTTTATACTTATCTCAATTTACTTCGGTGTAATAAATACTTATCCTTAATGCAATTTTCATTCGTGTTTTGTTGAATAATTTAAAGTTTCTTCTATATAGAAAAAAGAAAGTAAGATAAAAACAACAAAAACGAAGAAGTAGAAGAAGAAGAATAACCCTCATAACTCAAGGAAGAAGGAAGATACGTAAACGAAAGTTTCAGCAAGGGATTTAACAATCAACGTATGTCGGAACGAATCCCTCCGGCTCGTTTACACAACACACAACACAACAGTGACGCATGCCAAGCCTGCGGAAATCCTTTCGATTAATCGTTCGACCGGCATCCAAAGCAAATGAATCCGAAATTAATTCCGTAATCCTACTTTGAAAGCCTCCGCCTAGCAGCTCATGGTGGGACATGAATTATGTCTTGTGTCGAGGAAGCGCACCTGTCGCCCGGACGCTAGAATAATCGTATCATTTGCATATAGAACAGGAAGAGAGTGAGAGAGACAGAGAGAGAGAGAGAGAGAAGGATGATAGAAAATACACGTTTCGCTTCATAACGAGAGATACTATCTTTCTCTCTCTCTCTMATTCTAACACATACACACTCTTGCTTTATTCATAGGATTGCTATTCTGTCTTCGAGATACGGAAATTTGCTATGGCATTCCTTTGTGAGAAGAGCATTAGTCCAGCCCTTATTAAGGCCATTCCTGAAGCTACGTTGCATACCTTCGTCAAAGATGATGAGGCCTCAAAGATGCATACAGAAATAGTCAGAAGTGTTTTCGGTAGGTAAGCCCGTAAGCGTCGATGATGATGATGATGATGATAATTCGTTCTCGTTCTATCTTACTTGTTTCACCATAGTGGAGTGAGAGAGAGAGAGAGCTTAAATGTTTATCGAGAAGTAGAGGAGAGTTACGCGATCCCGCGTTTCGATCAGCTTTTGCGTTTCCTGCGGTCTAAGCTCGATTACTCTCCTCTCTTGTAGGAACTCGATGAGGGTAAGAAGCACGCGTCGTTGAACAACTACTTCCAACATAGTTTCAACTAAAATCTTTGCTACCAACCCATTCACCTCCTTTATCTCGCTCGGTCTCTTTACCCCCGTTTCCTTCATGCTTCACCGAACCTTCTTCGTTCTCTACAATACTTACATGCTACGAAACGAGAGGAAGATCGATACCCTATGCTTCCTTCATCTTAAAAGAAAAAAAGACAGAGAGTACTTGCAAAGTACAAGATTCTCTCAAGCTCTCTCTCTCTCTCTCTGCCATAATAAAAAGAAAAAATAAGTATTTCATCGGTGGGTCAAGGCAACCAAAAGACGAACGAGAGACGACGGTCGTCTCGGTTTGTTTCCTTGGCAAGCTCCAGAGAATTATGGAACCATGATGCTTTACAGAATTTTCTCTCTCTCTCTTTCTCTTTTACTCAGTCTCGTTTGTGCACTTTCGACCCCTACGCAATCCAGACACGACGACTTCTGATCTTCCAAGCGCGTTACGACAGTGACTACTACCTTTCTAGCGGTACGAGCAGCTTCCTCCGGTAATTGATTTTGCGACCGCATCGTCCTTCCAACGATGGCGAAGGTAGAAACGAGTAGCATCAGCCCTTAATGGTCCACCTTCCAGCAACGTTCTTCTCGTCACTATCTTTTACGGGTCCTCCCATACGTGCCCATTACGGTACCTACATATGGCTAACATACTAGAAATACGACGAGATCACGAAATTCACTTACTCTTATATCCCCATACAACTACCTCCACTACCTCCTCTTACTCTTCCTCATCTTATATAATATCTTTTGGTCTATACTATACACAAAACGCACCAAGATCCAACCATAACCGTTCGCTCGTTGTTCTTTACGATATTTTTTCACGCTCCAACGATCACAACCCCCTCCCTCGTACTCCTTCCCACGCCCTTCCCATTTCTTTCGCTTCTGTAAGGTTCGAAGAGAGAAAGAAAGAAGCTTACTAAAGTTCTTCGAGTTATTAACTCTTTGTGGGCACCGGATGTATTTTCGATACGAGCATCTTAGACGGTTATTCTTCTTTCTCCAAGAGTTACCATACTCCTTTACCTTCTGTTTTTATTTGTTTTTCTTCATCTTTTTCATTTTCCTATTCTTTTATATGGGAAAAGCTGTATTCTCTCGTTTTTTGAGGTAAGAAAAATTTGCAATATTGTATCTACTTGAAAATAATCGGTTACGAAGATAAAGTAGCATCTCGTTGTTAACTTCACCGTTAAAAAATAACTTCTTACACGAATAATGAATTTTTCTTCGACGATAACGAGGAAAAAAAAACCCAAAATGTGAGATAAAACGAACGAAATTTTGTTAAATTGTGTACCTCCTCTTACTCGTGAAATATTTCAATGAAAAAATCTAACTAAATATATAAATGCATAAGGGAGTAATAATAAACGTTGATATAGTAACTCTATACCTTTACGAGAAAACCAATAAAATTATAAGAGAAAATAATACGAGTTTTTCACGTACATCGTTTTTCCGGATATTATTAAAAGATTCATTGCAATTAATTTCAATATCATCGACCGACAACTAATTTTAAATCAAAATACTCATAATAAAGTTGCCTTTTACTTTAACGACCCTACCAAGATTATTCACATTCTTTTTCTTCGTAAAAAGAGTAAAAATAGAGATAAACCATTCTTTCTCTCTCTCTTTCTTCTTATTTGCAAGAAGACAAGTCGACACTTTCATCGACTTTTCCACTTCATTCGAAGAAAATCTTAAGGTACCTTATAGCAGCGGCAAAACCCCGAGGTGAAATATAATTCGTTAGTTAACGATCGACTTATCGAGAAATTTAAACGAAATTGAGCGTCGAATCACATCGTCAGAGGAAAAGGAAGTGGAAAAGAAAATATATATAGTATATATATATATATATATATATATA
>NW_015148987.1:120773-132680 GCF_001465965.1 Polistes dominula | reverse complement strand
TCTCTCTTTGCTTTGCTTTTCTTTTCTTTTCTCTATCTATCTATCCATCTATTTCTATCTTTTACTATCCCTTTTTGGACGTAAATGAGCATTGAAAAACACTACGAGGAAGGGGAGGAAGGGAATATCGTATCCGGTACTTCCGTGAATCGTTCTTGTAATTTTATAATATACAAGACTATCTTATGGGTAACGTGTTAAATGAAAAGAAAAAGAAATAGGAATGAGAGAGAAAGTTTATGTGTGTGTGTGTGTGTCACTTTTATGTCTCTTTAAGTTGCAATAATAAACCAATCTTTCACTAAAACGCATTCTCTATATCTTTTTATTTCTGTCTAATTCTCTGTTCGTAGACTACTTTTAATGATTTGCGACCACTTCTTCGTGAAAATATATGAATACAGTAGTAGGGTTATTAAATCTGCGTCCGAGGGACAATGATGACGAACGACGAACGATCAAATATAGCACACGCTCTGGAATATACACTCGTTTAACAAAGTACAGTAGTTACCATTCTAACGTTCTCATTTTGTCTGTCTTTCTGTCATTCTCTTTTTTTTTTTTTTTTATTTCTCACGTGAAAATCGTGTCGTTTATTATGACAAGTGGACTAAGAGAAAAAGAATTGAATCAAATTTATATTTCACATGCGATTTATTTCTGATAGGTCAAATAATTTTAATATATATATAATAAACGATGATAGAGAGACATGAATAATATCCACGATATATATTTTGACTTTCACATCACTTAACTTTAATAATTATATCTATGAAAAGAAAGAGAAAAAAAACGAATAACAATTATAAATAACTTTGGTACGTATTTAATTCATATATTTCTTTTGCAAAAAGTTTAATTTAAACGTCTAGTAGGTTGGTGATTTCTCAATTTCTAAAATCAGCTTCGAGGCACAATCGTTAGAATGGGATATTGTTGCAATGAGGAAGAGGAAGAGACATAGGAAACTAGAAGACACGCTGAAAAGAGGAATAACTCTCCCGAGCCAATTTCCATCCGAGTTATTAGTTTGGGTTACATATATATATATATATACTCTTGTTCCGCTTGTAAAGCAAACCATACTATCTTTACATAGAAATACCTTAGCATAAAGATAGATACAGAGTAAGGGTAAGCAAGCAAGCTAGTATACGATTCCTTGGTAGGCTTGACAATACGAAGAAGAAGAAGAAGAAGAAGGGAAGGAAAGAGGGAAGAAGATCGAAGGGTGGTACCGGAAGTAAGGGTCTTGGGGTGCTTTCCGCTCCCTCCTGCGTGAGGCTTCCGGTACGATGGAGGGGGTAGACCACCCTTTGTTCACCGGAGATAGCAGGACGATCTTCCTACCGCCATCCTAACCACCAATGCTGACTTTCATCTCACTCTCTCACTCTCTCACTCATTCACTCTCTCTCTCTCTCTCTTTCTGTAACTCTCGTGAAACCTTCTCCTTATTCGACTTGTCAGTCCTTGCTCGTTCTTTCGAAAGCTTCCCCCTCTCTTCTTCCTTTTCTATCGTATTCAACGAAGGTCCTCCATCTTCTTAGTTACCGGAACTTCGATCCTCTCTCTCTCAATCTTTCTCTCTCTCCTCTTCTTTTTCTTTCCCTCCCTATGTCATGGCCTGCCAATTCGTTTCTTTACTCCTCGCTTTGTTCACCCTATCAAGGAAGATCCGCCCCATTACGCACCAGGCGAATAAACAGATACGCCGCCTCGACGGAATAACCGGAGGACGAATTTCTACTTTGGTAAAAAAATAAAATGTGGGGGAAAGCGAGGACAAGGAAAGTTGAAAAGAAGAAGAAGAAGAAGAAGCTAAGAAACGATTTCTTCCACAGGGATGAAGGCGAGACGTCGTTCATTTGCGTGTCGTCACAACTAACAACCAACTACCCAACATGAGAGGAGGGATAAAAAAGAAAAAGAAAAGAACATCCTCTCTGATAAGATAGAATTGTTTTTTCGTTTCATCCTCCTACCATTTCTTTTACCTTCTTCTACCTAGTCTAATGACCTTCCAAGATGCTTCTTCCTCTTCGGTTGCATCGTAAATTGCTTTGGTGGTCCCTCACCGCTAGGTGGAAGAAAATATATTATTGCGAATCCTCTTTCTACTTCTCTCAGACGAGGACGAATTCTTTTTTTTTCAATCTTTTTATTCCTTTTTATTATTATTATTTCTTTGTTTTTTTTTTTGGTTTTTCACGAAAAAAAAAATGAAAGGAAAAAAAAGAAAGATAACTCTTTTCTACTTTCTTTCTCCCTTGTGTTTAAGGAAAGAGATTATGAGAGGATTCCAAGGATCGGGAGACTTTCTTCCTTCTCTCTATCTTCCTTCTCTCTATCTTTCTTTCTCTATCTTTTACTCTAGTCCTTATTCTTTTTCTTCGTCGGTAAAGAAAATAGTTTCCTCTTGGTAAGGTCACCGACCGGTGAAGAAGCAATTTCGTCGGCACGTTGCGGCGAGGATGAGAATTCCTAAAACGAAAAAGAACGTCTGCCGCTACCTTTCGTTCACCCTTTGACGAAATCGAAGGGATCCGCGTAAAAGCCGATCACCAACAGCTTCCAAGAATAAGAACGAACGAGAGAGAGAAAGAAAGACGAAGTGGCGGGGAAGGAGAAGGTGGAAGAAAACGATAGAAGGAGAAAGATCGGAAAGTGAATAAGGTGGGAAAGAAAATTAAATAAAATAAAATAAAATAGAAAGAAAAGATGAAAAGAAAAAACTAAAAAAAAAAAAAAAACAGGGATGGAAAAGGGAACGGAGAGGGGAGTGCCGATAAGGCGTATCGACGACGAATTCGGGTGGAAGTTTAATCGAGCACTTGGAAAGGAAAAAAAAAAACAAAAAGAAAAAAGTAAAAAGGGTCGACCGCGAATTCCACGGATCTTCGTGCAAAATAGGCAAAGGGTAAAAGGAAAGATAGGGGATGGTATGGGAGAGAAAAAAAAGAGGAGTTATACTAACCGATGCGAAGGGTGAAAAAGGACAAGGCTATTTCCATAGTGAAAGACCTCCCGTAGAAAAGGGAAAAATGATGCGAATTCATCAACTTCTAGGTGCGAGTCTGCGTCCTTCGAGTAACACCATCACCACCCACTCCCCCTTCCATTCCTACTCATCACTCTGCTTTACCTCATTTCCTTTGATTATTTCGCTTTTTCCAGAAAACTGAGAAAAATGTCGTTTTTTCTTCGTTGTGTCTCATGAATGAACGAACGAACGAACGTGCCTTGATAAAGAAACACTGTTTTACCATTCTCTCTATTTTCAACGTACTAAAGCCGGACAATTTGTCCTCAAATTGTAGAATATCTTTGGGAAACCAGGAAAAAAAAAGAAGGGTAAAAAAAGTAACGGATGAAGTGGCAAGAAGTAACGACGAAGACCGTCGTCACTATCCCCTTGTCAACGTAGGAGAAAGATTCCGTTAGGTAGTTCAAAGGTCAACGTCGATAACGAATTCACCGTGACTCGACGATTTCTTACGGAATTTTTAGAATCAACATTTACTACGTTACGTGAATAATAAATTGAATTTTCACGATCGGTATTCTTTATATACTTCTCTCTTACGTCTACTCGTATGACATATGACAAATCACGGATAAACTTTTATTATTTTTAAGAAAAATCATCCGGATTATTGTTTTATTAGAAAACGTCAAGAATGATTAATGTTGTTTGTTTTTTCTTTTTTTTTTTATATAGTTAGTAGAATAATTTTTTTTTCTGTAATAATCATTTAAACATTTAGACGTACGATTTTCGTTAAAATTGAGAAGAAGGAAATCCTGTAACTAATTAAAGAGAATAGGGTACCACCGTACTGTCTCTATYTCTCTCTCTCTTTTCTAAGAGAGAGTACGAGTTAAGAGCAGCTATAGGATTTATCGTGTTGGTAAGAAACTAAGAACCGTGGGTAGGTACATAATTATTTTGAGTCAGCACTTTCTCGCTAAGTTTCTTCATGCGAGAGCACGGAGAGAACTCGTAGGAGGATCCGCTATATACCCTTTTCGGATCCATGAAGAAGCCCTCGAGCAAAAACGATAATGCGACTGTTCGACTCCAAGTGGATCGTAGAAAAGCGATTTAGCAGCTTCCTGGCAGACGTACCTTCGGGCAATCCTTTCTTCCTTTCTTCCTTTCTCTCTCTGTCTTTCTCTTTCTTATTCTAAAGATACTTGGACACGCGTTTCAAGCATATATGAACTCGAGCAACATACAACTAACCGAAAACTGAAGATCTTCTTATTCGAAAATCTACTTTGCATCTTCAACCTCTTCTATCTGTTTCTTCTTTCTTCTTTCTGAAGTAACTACTATTATTATATTTTTGTATTCGTTAAAAGGAGACACAACCACAAACTTGCGTTAAATAAATTGTCTTATTCTTTCCCATACGAATTTTTCGAATCTACGCAAAAGGATTTTGACCATCGTCTCGAACTTTGCCAAATGTAGAAATCCAAAAGATGAGTTAGTCGAAATAGTCAAAGTTTTCAAACTTACTCTTACCACGAAGTTTTCAATACTACGCGGGAGATATGTAAAAGGGTCGTTCGATATTCAAGAAAAATAAAAGAAAGAAAAGAGGGAAAGCAAATACGTGGTTGATGTATATATATATATATATATATATAAATACGAGTAAGGGAAGTAAATTATTTCGATTTTACGATGGGGAAACTAACGCAATAAAATAAAAAAACTTATAGGGTAAGTTTTGTGCGAATTGTTTCGAACGTTGCTAACTTCTAACTGTACAAAAAAAAAAAATAAAAAAAAAACAGAAAAAAAATACTAACCATCCTTAAGGTAAAATAAAATTTTTCCCTCCTTTCACTCTTTTTAAGGGGTACCAATAAATTTCTCGTCTTTATTACAACGATCCTGCTTCGTAGTCCTTTCTCATGTACTACTCTTGTTACTTTTTACTAAAGGAGTAAAAGGAGAAAGAAATTCCCATAACCGTTCGAACGAAACTTTTCGAGTATTCTCGTCGCGTATAAAGTGATGATATACGAAATGAAATAGAAATAGTAAAAAAAAAAAAGGACAAAAGAAGAAGAAGAACAAGGGGAGGGAGTGGGTGGTTAGGGTTGAGAAATTTTAGAAAAGAAGATAGGGAGAAATGATCGAGAAAAGATGAAATACACGAGAAAGAAAAAGAAAGATGAAATAAAAGAAAAAAGATATCGCAAAGAATAAGGTAAAAAGAAAAATACGAAGTAGAAGAAGAAGAAAATGTGCTGTATGATCAAAAGGGAAAAAAATAAAGGATGTAAAAAAAAGGAGATAGAGAGAGAGAGAGAGAGAGAGAGAGAAAGAGAAAGAGAAGTTTTCCAAGTTCGCGACGAAGATCGTATAATAAAACAATCGTATTCCGCACCAACGGAGCGAGAAGCAATAAGGGAAGAAGAAGCTGGGTGTAGATGGTGGTGGTAGTGCTTGTAATAGTAATAGTAGTAGCAGTAGTAGTAGTCTACGAGATATTCTTCAAAACAATATTTCGCCGATGTCCTTTCGTCCCGTAGAACGACGTCGATCCCAAGAAGCCTGGTCGAAAAGTATCGAAAAGGAGCCAAGCATAGATAGGTGGGTAGAAAAGTATGGAAGAAGAAAAGAAATAAAGGAAAAGGAGAAGGATGGTAAAGGAGAAGGAAACGACTTTTCGTGGAGACGAACCTCCCTTCCATCACCCCCTAAGACCCCCAGGACCCCCCGCCTGATCGAACGAACCCACCGTTTATGGATTTTCGATAGCCGTCACAACCGAGGCGAGACTGAAAAGTCGAATACTTCGCGTATATGTATGTATGTATATATGTATGGCTAGCTCGCGCGAAAAATTCCTTTTAAAAGAGTGTGCAGTCGTCGTCGCGTCTTTTATCGCTAAGATATCTACTGAAAACGTTTTTCAACTGACGACGGCCAGCTACGATACTTTGATGGAGTAGAAAATATAGGACACCCCCATTTCTCGATAAAACTTGACACTGTATTGAAAGAGAGAGATGGGGATGGGAGTATGAAAAAAACTGGATGGATATTTATAAATATATTTAACAGATCAATTGAATATTAATTTGTTGTTCTTTTCATTGAAAAATATAATATATAATAATTATATATAATTATTACACACATCTAATATATACATATATACAAGACAAAACATTTTTTTGCATCGAAATAACATATATTTCCAAAGGTACAATTTTCATAGCAAGAATTTACGATAATCGCGAGTAAACGAGAGAAAGAAAGATATACATATATAAGCGTACACTCATATACATACACTAACGCACATTTATGTGCATGGAATCGAGCCGCTATCGACGATCTGTCGTGCTTTAAAGTGCCATAAGACACGTATAGGCGTCTCGATCCTTGTGCTTTATTTACGACGAACCGCTTCTCATCCGGCGGCAGCAGCAGAAACGATCGAGCCCATCGAGATTCAATGGATTCATCTTAAATCTTTCATGGTGGTGGTAGTGTAGAGAAAAAGGAAGATAATTTCGTCGTCGTATCTATCGCAGTAGAAAAGGACGTTGTAAAATTGTACTTTACGTCGCAATAACTGCACCCATTGTGCTAAGGCCACTTTTCTTTCATGGAGAACAAGAGTTTACGTTCTTAAAGGAACGTTCGTTTACCGTCCACGAAGCAAAGTTTTCATTCATAGTTTTTTCCTTTTTCCAAAAGGTTTTGACAGTCACGCCCTCACTAACTTCATTCCGTTCTTTGATTATTTGTTCATAACGTTTGAATTATGAAAAATGTAATAGATATTGTATGATATTTTTGAAATCGTTAGAAACATTATTGGTTATTTAGATATTAGAGACCTTTTGAAGTTAGTCGTGGTCAAAAGAATTTGATTATCTATTGATGAGTATTGTAGTACTAAACTATAGAATTCTTGCTGGATTGTTTAGGATTGCGTCAGAATTGTTAGGAATGTTTGAGAGGTGTGACGTGATGAAAAATATTTGAAGGACAGGCTAGCAAGAGGTATAAAATAATATATGATGGACTACCTTAAGACTAATACAAGTATATAATAGTAGTATAGCAACACAGACAAATCATTGTCATCAATTATTAGAATAGTGTCTACTTCAGTTAATATAACCTCCATTAAGCTATGTATATTAGAAATTAAGAAGTTGGTATATTATTAATCGACCATCAAAGATTAAATATTGTAATAGAAAGCACATATAATTAATCACATTGAAATTCGTTACACATTATAATTAATCAAAAGTTGAGAGAAAGACCATTATATAATATAATATATATATAGTAGATATATAGTGCAATAATAATCACTAGCATCGATGGGACGGACGTGATGAACGGTAAACACCGACAAAACATATTTCAATCAAAGTTCCAAAGAGCTAATCTCGCTCTAGCAGCGTGACGAAGTAAACGGAAAGTGACTCTCGAAGGGATCGGAGATCGATACCCACAACATTGAACGGAAACTTCCCTTCGGTATCTACACGTCCAGTCAATTTTTATCTTTTTCTTCTACCTTTCGAGAATGTACCACTGAGAGGGGACAATTCTGACGAGTAGAATTTTCTCAGAGTAAGAGAAAGAGAGACACGATAATGCTTTCCCATCGAAGAAATTTCGAGTTTACGGTTCCAGCTTCACGCTCGAGTTCTCATCTTTCTCAAATTTTACAATACGAGAAAGTATAAAACAAAACAAAAAATAAAAAATAAAAAATAGAAGGATAGAGTTAGGCTATGAGTAGAGGGAAGGTACGTACCAGAATGTTTACGATAGAATTTTATAGGAAAAAGAAAGAGAAGTGTCATGTTTGAGAATGTGTAAGAAGAGTGTTAGTAGTAATAGTGCCGACAGATTCGTTCGATCTAGAAAGATTTCAAGAGAATATAAGACGATCGGAAATCAAAGGAAAACTTGTTAAAATGTATAGAAGTTTTATAAAAGAGGTGAGAGAAAGGGATGAACCGTTCAAGAGGGTTGCTTGGTTGCTTGGTTAGTTGGTACTTGATGCTAAAAGGAAGAAAAAGTATTGAAGGAATGAACGCGTGTTAAGTTCTCTTTATTTTCTCAAAAACGACGACAACTACGACGTAATAGTAGTAGTAGTAGTAGTAGTAGACAACTACGTAGACAACAACAACGACTACTACTACCACCTGTACTTGATCGTTCGATAAAAGAGAAAAGCAATGAGAAAGATAAAAAAGAGAGGGTACACACATCGAAAGAGTAGAATACGAGTAAATATAATACCGAAGTTGACCATGGGAAATCACGTAATATACTCGGCTCGGAGAAACGAAACTCGGGCCGCAAAACGAAAAGAAACAGTTCGATGAAGGAGTAAAAAGAGAGAGAGAGAGAGAGAGAAAGAGAAATAGAGAATAAAAATAAAAAGAAACTAGAGAGAAAAGTAAAGAGGTCAGTTCGCGGTAGAGGCAAGATTCGATTGTGGGATTTACGGGACAAGATAAACGACATTCGCCTTGCGTCACAAATGGAGCAAGGTCCGTCCAGCAACGCGAAATGAGAAAGTACCTTTAAGCCGTTCAATTCGAATTGAATGAAATGACGTCTAACGATCTTTTGATTCAATGGTGGATGAGGGAGGGGGTGGTGATAGAAGAAATTCGATCGGATGCTCATAATACATAGTCATTTATTTTTTCCCCACCTATCCTTTAACATAGGATAGTGTGTTACTGGCAGTAAATTTAGAAAATTCTCGTGTAAATCATAACGCCAACAGCATTCGTTAATTAACTCTGCCATATTGTTCGGGCAAAAAAATTAATTAAAATTTTTCTACAACCGCGTAACAGTCTCTCGTTTGTGCAAAAAGTAAAAAATTTATTTAAACAAAAAAAAACATATCTATAACATAAATAAAAGAAAATTAAGGACTTTTTCGAGAGAATGAATTAATGAAACTACGTATGGCATTGCAGAACACGTATGAATTGTATGATACTACACGGAAGTGATTTTCGATAATATTTATTCTAAAAAAAAAAAGAAATAAAGAAGAAACATATTAAAAAGATGTGAAGAGAAAGAAAATATTATTATAAAAATATCTGGTGGTTGTGAGAATAC
Source organism: Polistes dominula (assembly GCF_001465965.1). The sequence goes on along the minus strand of NW_015148987.1, from coordinate 123,529 downwards.
TCGAGAAGCTGTGTCTCTCGATGTTAGGGAAGATCTTTTGTTGACCTTTGGATATATTCTCAAGCCCTGGTGCAACGAATCGAGCCTGTAATCCTGGATTAACGCGATGCTGGCACACCGATGAAAGCGCGAAAGCGGGATTACGCGTTACACAGCAAGGCGTCCCAGTAAACTGGCCGTGCAAGCTTCTACTTTAGGTATATATGTACAATATAAAATATCTATATATATATATATATATATATATGTACATATTTTATCTACGAACATTTATTTCAAACGCTCTTGCTATATATAGTTTAAAAGGTAAATCTCTCACAGTACATTATAACTTAGAGAATGTATTCGATATTGGATAATTAAGTTGTAATCGATATAATCATCATACTCGACATCTTTATCTCGTTAAAGTATAGATACTAATGGGCAATCAAAAAACTTGCTAATATTTTCACAGCGTTTTAATTATAATATCTTCGCGAATAGTTCTTCTTTGTTCTTCATTTGTTAATTTCATTTAAATAAGTAACTTAATTTATGTATATATACTAATGAGTTTCTTGATTAAAATAACTGATCGTTTGGTAAAGATAAAAAAAAAAAGGTGAGAAAAGAAGGTGTTTCGTTTATTTCTTTTTTTCTTTCAATCTCGTTATTTTCTTTTGGTGAAAAAGCAACGTCCTTGAAGCGACCCAAAAAGCAAGTTCGTCGGTTCACGATCGAAACGACGGTGGAAGCGCATTAATAATTTATGTCGTCGGAGCGATAGGACGTCGACGTTCAACACGATCGCAGAAGAGAACTCGTGAGGCCAGATAGGATCGGCTTCCCGACGATGGAAATGCAAAAAGAAAAAAAAAAATACAACCCATACGGCGTCCAGTCACGCGTCTCTCTCTCTCTCTCTCTCTCTCTCTCTCTTTCTCTCTCTCTCTCTTATTCACTCTTTACTTTTTTTTTCGCACCACTATTTCTCCTCCTTCCACGAACTTGGAGGATAATAAGGAATTAAGAACACGTGCAAACACTGTAGCAAGCAAGCAAGAAGCGCTTGAATCACTTTCCACCTGAATACGAAAAAAAGAATCGACGAGTCTGGTGTAAGATTCCATGAAAGATCCTTTTGACTCGTTTAAAAGGAAAAAAAGAAAGRAAAAAAATGAGAGGGAGAGAGGGATATTTATCATATTCAAGAATAAATCCGAACAAGATTAATATGAATTATCCATCAGTCCCGTGTATATTACGAGATACGTAATGACGTCAATTTATACGAAATTCTATATATATTATCGATGCAATGGTATTAAATCGATCGATTCTCTATTTCGAAGGTTAATTAAATCATTCAAACTACCATAGGATTTGACAGTGATTTCTCATATATATATAGAAATTATTTATCCGATGTAATCATTAATCATAGTGCGACATGCTAATGGATCGTCCATTAATCAAGCTACGGTATCAAAGGTGGTACAAAAAAATATATAGAAAAGAAAAAAAATAGAAAAAAGCTACTAACAAATTTTAAAAAGAAAACTCATGTACGCAGGGTGCTTTTGAAATTGGAAAAAAAAAAAAAAATATATATATATATATATATATATATATATATATATATATATATTTTCGTTGGAAATAAAAAGTGAGAGGGACACGTAGCGGACAATTTTCCAGGTCTCGTGTAAAAGATCGAAGTGACTTCCGGCTGACGTTTCCGGTACGTTTCCGTTTTTGCTACCGCGGTGACAACGAACGAGCCTTTTCCTTCCTTCCTTCCTTCCTTCCTTCCTTTCGTCCATCCGTTCATTCGTTCGTTCGGTTCGATTCGATTCGTCTATTTCGTCGGATACGATTCGTATAGAAATTCGATTGTTCTAACGTCTCGAAAAGGTATAAGACTCGATTTAATTGTCTCGCGAACGACGAAGAGAAAGCAATTAAGTTGGTCGGCTTCGTCGTCGTAGTTGTGTGTCCGCAGCAGAAGCTCAGAAACTCTCGGCTTTCAATTCGTATCAATTTATGTAAAATCTGCTTTCTTCGAATGAAACTAACACAGAAAGAGAAAGACACAAAAGGAAGATAGAAAAGAAAGAGAAAATAGAATTTAAATGAAGTATTAGCTTGCGTATTTTCACGAGATTTACTCAGTTTCCTTTTCATTGGTATTAAAATAGATGAAGAGTAATAATGATTGCGTTATAAGTATAAAAACTATTAGAAAAATAGAAAAAAAAGAGAGAGAGAGAAAAGGGGTGAAAAAGAGGAACAAAAAAAAGAAAGAAAGAAAAAAAAACAAGGAAAGAGATAAAACAATGAAACTTCAAAGGGTTCACTCATGCCGGAAACGACATACAAGAGGAAAAGGTAGTTTTCATTTCCGATTGGCAACGACGACGACTATCACAAGCATCAACGCGATGTTTATAGATTGGGCTCGTGCTCAGCGTTACGTGGCTAATCGCACACGGACCCGCGTCGAGCCCGATAATCGCGTTCGATTTCGAGAGAGGCGCGCATATACCCGTCCGAAAGGCCCGAGGTACAACAAAATTTCCCTCTCCTACGTTCAATTTTCGGCTCAACGGACACGTGATGATCGTGCGAAAGGGGAAGAGAGTGAATGAGTGAACGGATAGAAAGAGAGAGAGAGAGAGAGAGAAGAGAACCACTTTACTTTTTGAAATCCATGTCGTCGGTGAAAACAACGAGCGATCGTAATTAACGTCATCTACTTTCTCTCTCTCTCTCTC
>NW_015148987.1:52714-112431 GCF_001465965.1 Polistes dominula | reverse complement strand
TATATATATATCTGTTACTTTCATTCTCACTATTTCCACGACACTCTATCAATTTTTTTTTCTACCACCAACGAAATCTTAACGCAAAACTGATCGACTGTCATATTTTGATAGGGAGAGATTGAGAAGAAAAAAAAGAAAAAGAAGGGGAAAAAGAAAAAATTACATTTGATACGTGCTTAGCTCGTTAAAAGCAGACTTTTCTCATACGTCTAACTGTTCCAAGAGAACGAACAAAGTTAGCTAGTCACGAATGATATATCTTTTCGTTTCTTCTTTTACTCATTATCACTCATTCTCACTCATTCTCTCTTTCTCTTTCTCTCTCTCTCTCTCTCTCTATATATATATATAAAATAATAATAAAAATATATAACATTTATATGAAAATTCTTCATTTCTAGAATTTCTAGTTACAACAAGATTTATAATAATCATAAAAATAACCTTATTCAATTAATCTCTGTCCAGTTCTCTGTATCAGACCATTCCGTCTAGTTGACAACGATTTTGAAATCATTTTCTATACTACTCAACTGCTACTGGTTGCGTCATTGTCATAGTTCGACTGATAAGAACATACTAAACGTAGAAGAAATTAGTTATACGATTGAAAACTAAACGTAAACATTTAAAGAGGGTAATGATTACTAAAACCTAAGAAGACAAAAAACAATTGATAAGAAATTCGAGATAATATATTTTTGAATGTATTTATACACCACAGAATTGAAAAAGAAAATAAAAAAGATAAGCTTGAATATAATATATACATTTAAAATATCGATTAATAAATAATTAGTTATATCGTTGATAATATTTTGTTTATTACAGAAGAAGAGATGTTAGCAGAGGAAATCCTCGTTTTCCGATAAGTGCCATAACGATTCGTATTCAATTATTTTATCGATGATTACCGATGGTATCAATTAAAGCGATCGACGAGACCGTATTCATTAATTAATACCCTGATCAACATGCATAAATAGAAAATAATCATTGAACTTGAAAGTCAATATAATCTGAGGTCGTTGACCAGATTTCTATCGTTATTTGATTCCAATGAATACAAAGATATTTTGATTAATCCATAACAGTAAAAAGATAAGAATAGAAAAGAAAAAATAAAGAAATAGAAATAGGGAAAATGGATAAACCAAATACACTTTTAGATGGAATCGTAGTTTTATCGAAAGATCTGTGAACGATTCTGTGGCCGAACGATATCGTTTTTAACGAAACGAGTTACCATTCTCGAATGAGAAAGAGAAAGAAAGAGAGAGAGAGAGAATGATTTTCACTTCTCTTTCCTTGCTTTTCATTCAAATTCACGGACTCGCAAAATTCCTTCTTATATATATATGTATAAATCCCACACAACTACTATTTTAACGCAAGTCGGTACTTTTAATGAAGTATCTCGAGCAAGAAAGGAACAAAAATTAACGATCCAAAGCAGCGTAACTGTTTCTTCGCCAAGACTGGCTTTTCGATACGATGGGTTGTGATGAAGGTTTGAGTAAAGAAGAAGAGGTGCGGGATGAAGAAGTAACGAAAGTTGAATAAAAAGTAAGAAAAAGAAAGAGTAAGAGAGAGAGAGAGAAAGTATGAAGAAAAGCGGAAGGAAGGAAGATGGAAGAACGTTGCAGACGGCGTAACAATTAATTTACTTCGTTTACGCTCGGCTAATTGAAAAATTGTCGATTGCCTAAAGAAAGTCGAGACTAGGAGGTGGTATACACCCAGAAGAAAACTGATGAAAAAGTAGTCAGGGAGAAAGATAGAGAAAGATATATATATATATAGGAAGAACGATATAAGAAGCGAGAAAACGGAGTTAATTAAACCGGCAAGGACAATGAAAGGGTCGAGGGAAAAGGGAGATCGTACGATCGACGGCCTAGGACGGAAATTAAAAATGTAAATTCGCGTGATTGGAAACCACAGGAACGGCGGGAAAAAAAAGGTAGACGTAACTTTTCGTACACATCAACTAAAAGAATACTTTTCGAACAGGAGACGAAATTCTTTACTTTTCTTTTCTTTTTTTTTTTCGTCTTCTTATTTTCCTTCGAATTGTGACTTTTATTATAATCGTTTGTTCAATAAAATCGATCATCTTTTTTTTTCGATTAATTTGAAGAAAGTTTAAAGCTTTTATAATGTGTTTCTTATCATTTGAATTTAAAATATATTTTTTTTTATAACGTGAATTTAAATATATATATTATTTTTTTATAATATGTTCTATAATTTATAATGTGATTGAATTTAAAATATATATATATATTGAAAGTTTATTTTTTCTTTTGTAAGTAGAACCACGAGTGTAGTAGAATTCAACGATAAAAATGAACTATACTTACGGATGTTCTCAAGTTCATAACAATCTTAGAATTAACGAGTATTACTCGAGGGAGAACTATGTAATAGTATCCCAAAGCTCGTCTGGAATCATATGCATACGAAACGACTATTACTATTCATAACTATCCTTTCGAAACATTTCTCTATATCGTTTTCTTCAATAAACGTGTACACGTTTACTTACACTCTCGAGTACAATATCCCTACAGTTAAACATATAATAAAAATCGTTCGAAAAATCCGTTGAGTCTTATTCAATTATTTGAGAAGCTAAGTAAATTTTCGTAATAGCATGCGATCTCTACCGATCCAATTTTACAAGAAACGTAAAAAGTAACTTCAACTAAATTCGAAACTGTATGCAACCATATATATATATATATATATATATATATATCTGTGTGCCAATATGTACGTACGAGAGATGTTCTTCGTTTCGTTCGTAGAAAACTTAATAGTACGAAAAAGTAAGAATAAAAGAAAATAAAATGTTAAAAAAAGAGAGAGTGAGAGAGGTCGAAGTTCGATTCTAGCACGAAACTAACTTAATTAGTGATTAACGAATCGAGAACTCGTTCCTTCTCTATTTCTCTAAGCACGATCTAGAAAACTAAAAGAAATAAAAGAGACGACTCGGTAATAGAAAAGAAAGAAAGAAAGAAAGGAAAGAAGAAGAATCAGCTGGATCGTACGTCCATTCGTCCATTCGTGTATTAATCGAATGAAAACAGATCGAATTGGATCGCATCGTATCGAATTCATCTAGTACGGCTAGTGTTACACGTAAATCGTCTCTACTATCGAGACTTCATCAATTTCCGACACTAATTCGATAGTCGTGCGAGCGACCGGTTTCCCGAGGAATTCCTGTCACGTTGTCTCCACCTACCATTTAACCTCTCGTTCGAACGTACTTCAGGGAGTCCTCGAGAAGAGAACCGAGGAACCTCGAAACGTCTACGAGATCTTGCACACGTAGTTACCTACGTAATATTGGCTTTTGCTTCTAGCCTATTTACTCCTACCTCTCAACTACTATAGCAAGGAGCCATGCGAATATGCGCGCAGATATTCGCACAAATATGTGATCATTAGAAGGTATGTCCTGTCGTGAGTATGTACATAAACCAATCCACATTGTATGTCCATTATATATAATATAATAGAAAGAGATAAAAAAATATGTGTATAGATATAAGCAGAGAGAGAGAAAGAGAGAGAGAGAGAGAGAAAGAATGTATTGTGCAATTATCGTTGAAAGAATTTTATAAGAATCCATGGACAATATGGCAACCTTAAAGTAAAATATTTATTCCAATGGTAAAAGATCGATTATGGTAGAAATCAGATTTAAAACGATCTGTCTTAGCTCATAGCTTATCGTGAACACAACTATACCGATAGCATTGACGGCAGCAACTTATTCTCATTTATCATGAAGTATTTTTCTCTCTCTCTCTCTCTCTTTCTCTCTCTCTCTACATTATGATAAATATCCAATATATCTATCTGGAGTAACTATTTCATTTAATCAGTTCAATTTAACCAACAGTATTTAATGTTTTCTTTTCTAATTTCATTTTTTTTTTTTTAAATACAAATTGATCTTATAAAAAATGTGTTGCATTAAAATGAAAATAAAACGAGGATTCATTATCAAAAATAATAATCGATCGTATTCCTCTCTCTCCCTCCTCTCCTCTCGTTCGTTTCGACATTCTTCTACTCCCACGTAATAATCATACGATCAAAGAGACGCCGCTCTTTCGCAGTCGCCTGAAGGATAACGAACGTAAATTTAATATATATATATATATGTTTCCAAGTCTTTGGCGAGCTCGTAAAAATAAAGAAAAAAATCAACAGATAAAAAGAAGTAAGAGAAAAATAAAATTGGAGAAGAAGAAAAAAAAGGAAAAGACGAAAATAGAAAAACGATTTGTTGTGTCCTAAGGGGGAGAAAGGAAAAACGTGACATATAGAGAAAGGGGGGGGGGAAGGGATAGTCGATAACATGAAAGAGAGAAAGAGAGAGATCCTTTTACGAAATTTCGAACAAATAAGCAAGCTTCCGTCGCGTGGGAGGACCCTATTTTTCATGAGATTCTTTGAGAAAAAAGAAAAAGAAAGAAAGAAAGAAAGAAAGAAAGAAAGAGAGAGAGAAAGAGAGAGAAACTCATGTCGATGGGAGCCCTTCTACGCACTCACTCACCCTCTTTTCAACTTTCTCGAGAAGAGTTGAGAGAAAACCCGTCACGCAATGCGGCAAGATGACGGATTCTTGAATGCGTTCATGCGTTTTTCCCGTTTTATACGCTCGAGTATAAGTCCTGAGGAAAGACGAAAGAGAGGAAAAGTATCGTGAAAAGGAAGGAACGTGATTTCGCGAGTAAGGGTTAACGTACACGCAAAAAAAAAAAAGAGATGAGGAACGTTGGTTACATGGCGCCGTACACTCTTGAGAATTTTCTCTACTTCTCTTTTCTGAATGTGAGGTTGAAACGACTACTACTACGATGACGACTACGACAAGGAACATTTTACAAAACGTAGAAACCTACTTGTGTGTATGTAATGTAAATGTATGTGCTTTAAGGTGAGAGTGAGAGTCGCCTACGTTCATAACTACAACACAACTTCAAGCAAGCGAATTGAGCCGAAGCCGAGCCGAGCCGAGTGAGCGTGCGTTAATTCCGCTCGCATAAATTCACGGATTAAGAGCATACGTTATACTTAGGGAAATGCGAGTTTCGTGCTTTTCGCTTCTCTTACTTTTCTCTCTCTCTCTCTCTCTCTCCCTCTCTTTTACTTTCTCTTTTTCTTTCTTTTCTTCTCATTTTCTCTTTCCAACATTGCCACTGTACTGCATTACAGTCGAGTTCTTACGACCTATGCCACCTACTTCAAGAAAAATAAAATCTATCGGGTATAGTCGTACGTACTGTAACGATGGAAGTAAGATCTTGAATAAAGAGAGGGGTGAGGGAAGTGGGGTTGAAAAAAGAGAGGTGGAAAAAAGGATTAACGGGCAAAGATCGTGTTTGCGAGGTGAAAAAAAAAAGAAAAAGGTAAAAGTAGAGCGATGTCGTTATCGAACCTTTGCGATTTACATTTATGCGGTCCCCCGTGATCCTTAACGAAAGCAGGCGAAAAAGTCGATCGATGAAATGAAAAAAAAAAGAGAGAAAGGAGAATGAGAAAGAGTGAGAGAGAATAAGAGAGCAATGACTATCACCATTTTCTTATTATTTGCCATGAAACGGGATCCTCGTGACCGAGTCGCGAAAAGGAAATTGCATCGGTTGTTCAGCTTGGTTAAAATGAAAAAGGTTAAAAAAAAATAAACTTTAAAATATGATGAATCCTCGTAACAAGGTCCTGTCTTACCACCGGTTTAACCTTCAGGCATTTTTTACTTTTAAATTTCTCACACATTCTTAACTCGTTAAATATTAGGAATCTTTTTAAGTACTCACAATTCTAACTCATTAACAAACACATCCCTAAGATATTATTTTAATAAAAACAAGACATTTACATTACTAGAAAATAATTGTTATACTTATTTATTATATCCACAAATGTAATATAATATTAATAAATTATTTTTTGTAATCGAAAGTTTTCTGAACGTTGGTGGGTTAAAAAAAAATAAAAAAAAAAATAAAAAAAAAAACAGAATTCGTCAAACCAAAAGTCGTCAATCGAAATTGATTACGACATCTCTCGGGAAAGAAGGAGTGGGGTGATAGCAGCAAGAGGGGGTAGTTGGTGGTAAATCTATCGTCGACTGTCAATCGAAGAAAATTTCGTTTCCCGTTGGAACATTGAGGACTCTCGATCGAAAGGAAGGTGAAATTCGTCAGTCTGCTTGTCGAATCGATCGTGAAAAGACCCCCCTCCCCTTTGCTTGGACCGTGTCAAATCGATATACTAAAAACGTTTCAAGAAGAAGAAGAAAAAAATAGGAAGATGCGTCTGTTGACGTCGTTCAACTCGAGTTTGAATCACGTATTTGCATTACTCGTTGGAATAAATATCGCAAAACGAAGATTAACGACGACAGCAAATTCGATTCGACGAATTACTGCTCTTAACGAACAACGAATAAGATGGTTCACGTAGCATTCCAACACTGGTAAAGGTATATAGATAAGAAGAATAAGAAAAAGAAAAAAAATAAAGAAAGTTTAAGGAGATCGATTGAAAATACTTTACGTCGTTTCATCGAGCGTGAAAGAAAAACTTATTGTCGAGAGGAACGTTGATAATAAATCGTCGTTCAAGCCGATAAACGTCCACACGTTCATGTTTAATGGAGGCACGAGCCACATCCCACACCACCACCACCACAATCACCACCAACTAGTTCACGATAATATCAACGGATTCAACGACAATCCAATCTGGTAGTAACGTTTACCAGATCTTTTTCTCAAGTCATTTGTCTCTTTTCTATTTTGTTTTCTTTTTCTTCTGATTGCTTGAGTATTATCAACCCCCATCATTCTCCTTGTTATCTTTTATAAGAAATAGAGATGGACGTACATATCTGAAGAAGATATTGTGTAAGAATGAAAAAGGAAAGGGGAGATATATAATAGCGAAAGAGGAAAAGTAATCATCGCTAGAGAAATAGGATGTATAATATCATGAGATGAGGATTATGCTTGTAAATCATTATTTCAATTACGGCATACCAACTTTACCGATCGAACAATAAATATCTGATTTGCCTCTCGTCGTCGTCATCCTCTTCGTCTTCGTCTTATGCAACGAACGATTTGCCAAACGTGCAAACAACACGCGGCAAACCTTTAATCGCGAATACACATTCTTTCTTTCTCTTTTTCTCTCTCTTTTCATCCTACTCTCCTCTTCATTTTACAAGAGATGCCGATAGATGCCGAGGAGCTCTCCCACCCCTCTAATCCCCCTACCAGCCACTCATCAACCGTTTGTAACGATATAGTCGAAGAAACTGCTGGTCTGCGCGTACGCCTCCGTCTTGTATCCAATTATCTTCCTGTATCCGCAGCAATTCCGCGGGAATAATAACCCGCTCACTTCGATATCGATTTCTCGGAAATTACACGTCTGTCTGTCTGTCTGTCCTGTCCTTTTTCTCTTTTTACCCTTCTATTTCTATATCTCTCTCTCTTTTTCTCTTTCTCTGTTTCTTTCTGTCTTTCTCAGTACCTAATAAAAATTACATCGATTCCTGGCACATCTCGCATCATCATTATTTCTTTTTTTATTATTTTTAAAATTGTTTTTCACAATATTCATTAATTTATCGAAACGTTATCAGTCAGCAGGTATTCCGCTATTTATGCAAAGTGAGTTCCCTTCGTATTTCACATTCCATAAAGACAGCTCGTACTTTTCGCATCTTACGACATCACGATGGGCAACTCGTTTCGATGTCTCGATACTACGTCGTTACACGGGACGGTTACGTTAACCAGAGTCTCCTGTTACAACGTCGTCAAAGAGAAGAAATAAAGAAAAAAAATAAGAAAAGAGAGAGATTTTTATAAAATTCAAATAATCATAATGACCTGTGCACCTTCGTACGAGATAAAAGATGAAAGAAGAAATAGAAGTAGAAGAAAAAATAAAACAAAAGGTAAAAAAAAATGGAGTAAAGAGAAGAGAGGTTTCCTTTTTTTTTAAATGGCAGTGTCATTATTTCCACCAACTTTTCCGACCAGAAAATAAAAAGAAAAAAGATCAAAGGTACTTCTTCATCCCTACTTCATCTTCTGGACTTCTCATCTTTCAGGCCTAGGTCGTGGTGGTTCTCGTTCTCACTATTATTTTTTTTTTGTTTATTTTTTTTTAAATTCTCATTTCGTTAGAGTCCATTTTCACAAGCAATACTCGTGAAAAAGTCAATCAATTTTTATTTTTCCTTAACATTATTCAACGTAACATGCAAATATCGATGCAATATGGTATTCAACATTAAATCGTTTACAATAAAAAAAAAAACAAAAAAATAAGAGAAAGAGAAATAAGTAAGCTACTTTAAAACCGGTAAGTACTTATTGTTAATATTTTTGATTTTACCGAAGTTTAAAGTCAAATATGGAATTCTCGTAATTTCCCTTCTATCACGAGGAAAAATACAAGTAGCAGAATTTCAATCCAACGTCGTTGTAATCGTCATCGTCGTTCGTTGATTCTCTCTCTCTCTCTCTCTCTCTCTCTCTCTGAAAAAGCACTTTCGTTCCACTCGCGCAACCCACGAAGTAATTTCTCCTCGACAAAAAAATACGAACAATGCTTACTATTACCACTTTTTAATCGACAACAAGGCTATCGTAATTGAAGTCTATCCTCTAGTAGTAGTAATAGTCGAGATTCTTCTTTTCTCTTTTTCGTAAAACAGAAAAAAAAGATGAAAAACTAGAAAGAGACTCTGAAAGAAACAATTTTTCTCAACGAGTAAAATTACGTGTATACATATAGTCATCTTTCTAGACCGAGTTATTTTCTTTCTCTTCTTTATTCGAGATATCGTTTTCGAGCTATCGCGGGCCACTTCGATTGTATCGGAAATTGTTCAGAAATTCGATCTTACAACCAACGCGTCGTCCAGGTAACATAGTTTTCATGCCAAAAGGGGCCCGAAGAGTATTACGCTTTGATCGTTGAAAACCCGACTACCGAATTCGATATCTACGAATGTTTACCGGCAGAGAAAGCACGAAGGCTTTTGGGAGTATGAAATCACCGTCAAAATAGTCAGAAGTCGTCGACGTAATCGATACCGAGAGTCCAAAAGCGTTTATGGCATCTCGAAAGTTTCATTTGGTTGGTCAACAAAGGTGAGAATGGTACACAAATCGAATTTACCGTGTTTACTAAATATATATATATATATACATATATATATACATATCAGATTGTAGTAGTTTAGATAGTAAACGACTAAGCAGAAAATCGTATAAGCTGTGAACGCACACACAGAAAGGGAGAGAGAGAGAGCTATTTCGTAAATCGTTTCTAAAACGTGTTAATTAATTATTCATGCAGGTAGTAATAATAAATTGATTTCATTAGAATAATTAATAGTATGAATATCAAAAGTATAATTACGATTATATTTCATCTATGTCATATCTGTGAATCTGTCGAGATAGAAACTTTTTTAAACGCCTCAAGTCACAAGAGGGGGGATGGTTGGTGGTAGGCACACACGGAAAGAAGATGCAAAAAGGAAAAAAAAAGGATGGAAAAAGTAGGAAGGAGGAAGGAAAAGGACGAGAAGTCGAGAGACCCACAATGGAGAACCTAACGAGATTTTTAGAGTGGGAAGAATCGAGTCCCCGCGACCTTCCGTAGTGTGCCTAACGATCCGGAATGTCGTACGAGTATCCGGTACTCTGGGGTACATGAGGGATAGACGGAGAGGCGGGTGCCTAGCTGTACCTAATCATTTCCTAGTGTATATCGATTTCTTCGTGAAGAAATACCGTAGACTTTTCGAGATCGACTGATATAAAAAAGAAAACTTCTTACGAATATAATATTACGAATAAGTATTTTTTTCAGAAAAATTGATGATAGCAAGCAAGAGTGAGGATCAGATAACGCGAATAGTAATTTGTTTGTAAATAAAATAAATAGATATTACGCTGAAGAATGAGTATACTACACATTGCTAGACAGATAGAAAGATATATAAAGTATCAAACATGTTTCTCAATTAGGAATCTTAAATGTCTTCTTAATTTCCTTTCTCTTTAGATTTGTTGTTTCTGAAACGATCCAAGTATCATACGTAACCGTCATCATTGTGAAATTAGAGGAAGACGAGTTGAAGTAGAAGAGAGTGGGTGGAGAAATCGTCTCTTTGAATTCAAGGGGCAGACTCGAGTTATCCTTGTTAAGAAGCGTCCAAGTCTTCTCGCGGTGACACGTAGCTGACCTGACCCTGTGATATTTCATAGCCCGGACGCGTACAACGAAAGAGAGAGAGAGAGAGAGAGAGAGAGGATGCGACGACATCGTGTCTCGTCCTCCTCTCGTCATCCTGTGTTCGTCCTCGTCCTGTTGGTTCTCGTCTCCACATCCTCATCCTCGTCGTCGTCGTTGTTTTCGTCGTCCAACGATCATCACGCCGTACATGGCGCGAGAGGACGCTCGTGAGTTTCGAGCAACGTCACAAATCGCCCACCTCTATAACACCCCCGACCATCATAGCAATAGTAACAGCAGCAGCAAAAGCAAGCCAACAACTTCTCCAACTTTGTATATAAACGTGGACCACGTCATACGTGGCAGGACGAAGAGGTTGCACTGGAATCGTTGAAGCTGACGATAGCACGAATGTCTTCTCTCTCACTCTCACTATGTCTCTCTTTCTCACTTTCGGCCACGTTGTGTATGCGCGAGTGCTTATATCTAGGAGAAACAGCTAGACATTTCTCTTTCCCAACCGGAAAGCCTGACATTGCTCCATTCCGCGAACAGGATGTCAAATTTCCTTGTCCTGCCAGGTAAACGATGAACGTACAGAGATTTGGTAAGCTTTCTCTCTCTCTCAACTACTTGTTATTACTGCTATCATTGTAGATTTCTCTCAACGGGAAAATGCAACGTCGTTTAAACGATAATGATAGTAAAGAGCATCCCGTCCGAAATACGTACGTCCGGTCATATCAATGTACATCAAGGATAAGTTTGAGTAAACGTTTCTAAAGTGAAACTGAGAATCCGATCGGTTGGAATAACTGACAAAGTATCAAAGTAAGGATTGAACTTTGTGGCTAGCTAACTAAGGAGAGACTATAAGGGCAAGTAAGTTAAAGGGATCGTTCCGAGTACAGAGAAAGGAAGACGATCAGGTGGGGGTGAGGATTGAGGGAGGAGGGATAAGATGGACGAAAGAAAAGGAGTGGAATCGTTAGTGGAAAATATCGATCGATAGCTTCTAGCAACAAGAGAATACTCCTTGTGGCTGGACTGTCCAAGGATAATGGGCTTTGGGATCGGTGATACTCGACAGGTTGTCAGTGCTCGCTCCGAGGGATCGAAGAAGGACGTTCGCTTTCCTCTTCCCTTTTCGAGTTATTACCAAGACGAAGGGCGTCGCTGTCGCGGCATCGATTTTATACGAGTAGACGTTAAGGTATATACCTAACTCCTGTCTCTCTATTCGGTGTTCTACCTATTCCGAGAACGGATTTTACGAAAGGTAAAGGAGCTGCCACGAAAATATGGCTCCCAAGAGAGAACGGGAAAACAAGAAAGAGACAGCTCGATCATGCATCTTACGACGTAAGTTACTAGCATCGGTTTTTTTGACTTCGTCATTACGCGAGTACCGATATCCATATAAGTATATATACTTAACTATAAATATCAATGGATACTGATCGAAAGACAAAAAAAATAAGGACCGTAAATATAAATTTATCATAGTTCTTCTTAATACGTTTCCTCATAGAACTAAACTCTTTTAAAGTTTATATATAAAAATATATATATATAATAAAAGAAAAAAGAGAGAGAGATTATAAAAATAAAAAATGTATTTCCCTGTTAAAGAATTTAACTACCTAAGATAACTAAGATAAGAGGAAAGAAGTACAATGTTTTATAGATGGTCATGTAGGTAAGATTTAAATAGGTACACTGAAGTTCAACGTTGCGAAGCTACGATTCGTAAGAGGTAAAACGTAAAGTGAGAGAAAAGCGGGTGAAAAAAAAGGAAAGAAATTGAGAGACGAGAAGGAGAAGAAGAAGAAGAAGAAGAGAAAAAGACATAAAATAACTCGGAGTAACGAGGCGTCCAATTATCAACTCGTCGCCGACGTCGTCGTCGTCGTCGTYGTGGTGGAGCGACTTCCAACCCCCTTTGCTCTTCCTGGAAGCATCCCCCAGAAGCACATTTTTTCTATCCGTAGACGCATTATAAAGGTGTTCTCTCCCCCTCCTCCTCCTTCTCTTCCTTCTTCTTCTCCACTTCGTTCCAAACCTTCCTCTCTCCCTTTTTCCAAGCTCGACAAAACTCACCCTCATTCCTACTCTCTTTCTATCTCAGTCTATCTTTAGTTTTCTCTTTCTCTTTCTGTTATTATCTTTCTCTATTTTTTTTTCTTTTTCTTCTTTCTCTTTCTCTCTTGCGCCACAAAACGACACGAGTTTTATTCAGTTTTCCAGAGAATTCAGAAAGAGAGAGAGAGAAAGAGAGAGTCCCGTCTACGAGTCATGCTAACGATTCCGACGAAAAGTTCCATCGTACTACTACTACTACTACTACTACTACTACTACTACTACTACTACTACTACTACTAGACCAGGGAGTCGAGAAGTCGGATGAAAATTAAATAATTCCTAGGGGTAGACCAGCCGGACGCCATGCGGTGGTAAGGGTAGTAGTACTCTCGTGAAAATCCCGCACCTTCCGTAAGAAGGTGATCGCGGAAAAGAGGACCGTTTCGAGTTACGACAGTTTTCCTTGTCTTTCTATTTTCCACCTCATAGTCATTGTCGTTGTCGACGAGACAGAGTATTTGTTACAATGACAAAAGTTTTTCTACTAAATGATTAGATTTTATTTTTATTCTTTTAACGTTAGCTCGTTCAAATAAAAACTTTTATTGTCGTAGTACGATAAAAATGATAATAATCATTGTCGTATAAAATAATCCAATGACAAACAAGTTTTAACCTTAATTATACCTATATAGATACATACGTTCTACCTCGTTAAAGTCTATTATATCGAGAGAACGGTGCTTTGATTAGAGCAGTGTCATGGGGGGTAAGCTAGGTAAACGGAGTTACGTAGTACGAGGAAGCGTTTTGAATTATACTCGCTGCTTTCTAACACACGACTATTCGAAGGAACACCTCATCGTAGTAGGTAGGTAGGTAGGTAGGTAGGTAGGTAGGTAGCTTGCTTGCTAGCTAGCTAGCAGCGTAATTACCGGCGTGACTTCAACCGAGAAGCAAGTAACTCCCTTCGTACGAAACACAACGGTGGCGAGTAATTAGAGGACGATCGGTAAGTCCGCACAGGTGCTTGTTAATTGGTCCCTAATTGTGGTGCCAATGGGTCAACGACGTGAGTCCGACTTACTTCGAGAACACGTTAGAATCCAATTCTTCTTTGAACGTGATTCAGAAAGACAAATAAGTATCATCACCTTTTTGGAGAGTTTTAACGATTGCGATAAGAAAACGAATGAAGTATGTAGACTTTTTAACGAAAATACGTTTTCCTTTTCCTTCTCCTTCTCTATCTTTCTCTATCATTTAGAACTCTACACGATCAGTTTGACGCACCTTGCGAAGAGCAAACGACAAAGTTTGGCGGCTCGTTAGTGTCGCATACAGTCAACCAAGTTCCTATATTTACTCGAGGAATTCTGTCAGACACCTGAGATACACATAACGTCGCGTGCGAGTTTCTCTCTCTCGTTTCCTCAGCTTCCCTATTCGGTGAACAAATAGCACCTTCAGACGCTTGCTCATGACGCGGATTCGCTGATTAAGACGACACTTAAGACCGAATATACAGTTTCGCCTTATTGTTTTAACAAAGCTGCAAGAAGCGTGTGCTGTAACTAAATCGATAAATTTAATCGACCCAGTTCAACTGTTGCGAAATATTTCACTCTCTCTCTCTATATATATAGTCAAAGTATTTCCATTAAGCAAGATTAACAAAGATATAATTTGATTTCAAGACCCGGAAGGTTGATAGAGTTTTGAAAATCCAGGTTAATATAGCACGGTAACATGTGCGTTGAATTAAATAATCCTTTTATATGGCTAGTTATGATCACCGCAGCCATAAACCGTAAACGACGCTCGTACGCGTTAATCCCCTGATTGTTTCTCGCTCGAAGGGAGCTTCGAAAGTAATTTCTTTGATTTTCAGAAGGGTGGTAGGTAGAGAGGTAGAAAAGAGTCAGAAGAAAGAGAGAGACAAACGTTATCCACGCATGACGATAATCTTTCTCCCGGTCGACTCGTGAGCAATGGAAAAAAGAAGGGAGCAAAACGACCTTCGTCGTTCACGAATTACAACGAAACGGGGGCTCAACATCAAAAGGATTATCCGATGATTAATACCCCCAAGAAGCAACAGATGCAGGACTCTCGACGAAAAGTTGAAAGGAACCTTCAAATTTCTATACCTATATTTTCCGTTCTCTTTTTCTTTCTCTTTTTCCCTCCTTTTTATTTATTTTTTTATTCGTCTATCTCTTTCTAGTTCCCTATTTCTCCATACTAATGCATTGTCGTTTATAATAAAACGCTTTTTACATCAGGTAAGAGCTGAAGGATTTTTCAAATTTCTAGTATACCTTCACGTCACTTTTAATCAGTCGAAAGCTCGCATACAATGGGGGATACCTCGCGAATCGAATGGAAAAACGATGGGAAGAAAAATCGAAGTAGAATGAAACGTTATTTTCTCAATGAAACTCCTCTCTTCTTATTTTCATTTTTTTTCTTTCTCTCTCTCTCTCTCTCTCTCTCTCTCTTCTTTTCATACCGAGAAAATGATAATACAAATTCATGAAAAACTTTTACCATTTACTTTAGAAATTAATATCTCCGTGAAGAAATTTTCTATTTAGTAATTTATATTTATATTTATTCAGGGATAGAGATCATAATACTGTGGTGGTTTAATAAAAGCAAACTAAGCAGGTATTTGATAAAAAGCAAATCAACGTGGATGAACAATTTCTATTCTATAGAAAGATTTTAATTATTATTATTATTATTATTATTATGAGAAAAAAAAAGAATCTTTTCTATTTCTTTTTAAATAAATATTTTTCAAAGAACATATTATATCATCATCATTGCAATACAATAATGAGAAAATGAAGGTTCTCTCACATATATCATGAATCTAACGTAACTATGACATAGAAAATAAATCTTTCCTTTCCGGTAACAATCTCTTCCTTCTTTTCTTTTCTTTTATTTATTTTTTTTTTTTTATCTTTCTTCGGCACACCCGATAAAAAGAAACAGAGCTAATTACGCGAAACGTACCTGGCTCTCGATTATCTCGAATATCATGGTTATATTTACGGTCGACATTTGCGTGGGTAGAAACGGTCATTAGACGATTATCGAGTTAACGTATCGAAGTTACCCACATACGTATGACACAGAAAACGTAACACATCCTCCTCCTCCTCCTCCTCCTCTTCCTCCTCTCTAACCCGTCATAGACCATTATTCCCAAGTTCTTCCCAAGACACACCCTGGGACTTCCTTCTTTCATACCCTCTCTCTCTCTTCTTCTTCTTCTCTTTCATCTTTCGTAAGACAAAGGTTGCTTCACAGTTCTACCAACGTTATGTCGTGTCCTCACGTTTCTGCGGATAGAGAGAGAGAGAGAGAGAGAGAGAGAGAGAGAGAGAGAGAGAGAGGTAAAGAGGGAACGATTATTAGGCGACTAAAGCTTAAGGTTGCTTCGTGCCTTAACACGAAGCTAGATCCGAGCTAAGGTTGTTTGTTTCACCGACGGAAATCTTATGACGTGTGGTCCCTCCTTTATGCTGTTTCCCGGGCTATCCCATTTGTTCCAGGCACCGGCTTAACCGATACGAGACCAAGGGAGAAACGTGGTGGCCAAGAGCAATCGCGTTCTGGCAATATAACACCCAAAGTAAAATTTATACTTAACTTTTACGAACGTAAGAAAGTAAAGAAAAGGTAGAAAGAAGAGAAAGAGAGAGAATGAAAGAAAGTAAAAAATCTTTCGAAGGAAAAGTAAAACCAAAGTCACGAGAACATTGAGCAGAAACCCTTACAAGGCGGTACTCGAGAGAGATCATTGAACGATTAGCGGATTATGGACAACCAACAACGGCAACCAACAGTAAAGCAACCAACAACCAACTACTACTACCAACACCTATCGACTACTCCTCCCTTTTTCCCCACTCAAATATAACTCCATGGACTTTAATCAGTGGCACAAGGATAATAGTGTAACGCAGACACCAAAGTTGACCTGGGGTGGTATTTCCTACTTTACTGATTAGATGACGATAATAATAATAATAATAATAATAATAATAATAATAATAATAATGATAATAATAAAAGTAATAATAAAAATAATAAGAATAACGAGGTGTATAACACAAGCGCCAGCAAAAGTAATGTTAGAATACATGACTTCCGTCTGACTGTTATTAGTAAAAAGATAAATAAAAAATTACATAGACGATGCATTGTAAGCTCCTCCTTCTATTCTTCTTCTTCTTCTACTTCTACTACTACTATTCCTTCTTCTTTCCGCGATACATCAACAACCACATGCTTCTTTTAGCTAGCTTTCTCCTACGAACGTAATTCTCTTGAACACTGGCGAACATATTGTTCCTCGTGACAGAACAACAACCAATAACGTCGATCCACACTTCCTACTGGGATAATTCCTTCGAAAATCTGCCACGCCTACGTGACACACCAAACACAAACCTAGTACGCAATAATACTCTCTTGGAACCAAGCGGAATGTAGAATTTTTTTTCCATCTTCTTCGTCTCGATATATGAAAGAAGATAGAAATGCTTGAATCAGAGAGAAAAAGGATAAAAGAGTGAGAGAGAAGGAGAAAGTTTTGTTTCAGCTTATAGTTATGTCGGCACACGATCGTTTGAGATAGCTAAAGAAAACCGGATAGTAGATTCGCCATTATTACACGTACAACACACAGCATGTAAGTATATAGTCTCTATGTCGATAACATACACATACACAAATACAAATCTAGACAACTATTACTATTACTATTACTATTCTTCTTCCTTCCTTCTTCTTCTTCTACGTGTGAGAAAGGGTGAAAGAAATTAGGCGTAGGAGCGTTCACTAGGATGGCGAACGTTATGGGAGAATTCGCGGCTTCGTGATATAAACTCACCAAATTTATGTTCTCCTTTCGTAGGGACGAACGTTGTAGACGCTAAAAAAGAGAGAAAGAGAAAGAAAGAGAGAGAGAGGAATCGTCTCGTCGATGGACCTCACTACGAGAGAGACTTTCCCGACTAAACTAAGAGTGCAAGAAGAAGAAAGAGAGAGAGAGAGAGAGAGAAATAGTGTTGGGTAAAGCGATCCGAGAGGAACTCGAGTCCCGCGGATTCCTTCGCTTTTACGAGGCGAAAGTCGTTTGCTCCTGCTGGATTTACGGCATTGCTCTTCCCTTTTCCCTCCCACCTTCAAACCCTCCCCTCCTTTTCCCTTTAGATACGCGAACACCCTACAAACGAACTTACAGTACCTTTTGTTTTTCTTTTCCCGTTTCCTTCTCTATCTCTCTCAAGAGAAAAAGCAAAGGTATGAACTTACAGCGAGAAAATATTGACCCCATGGATTTCGAAACATCGATCGCCAACAACAGCTTACGTTATGGGAAAATAAAAAAAAATAAAAAGCTACGGAATCTATCAGAGTACGTTAAAGAATAGCTTGTATAATAAACGTTTCAGGATCGTAAAGATTCATCGTGTAAGATTGATTAACATGAGTTTACATATCATTTACTTTTTCTCTCTTTTTCTCTGTGTCTGATGAAAATCCATCGAACAAAATTGAGATCGAGATAATAAAAACAGGATAGAGAATCGTGTTACCAACTTATATGTCAAGATTCGTTTTAAACTACAAATTGTTGGGTGATCGTGTCTCGGAAAGTTGATACTCTTACTACCTGGTGTACCCTTTACATAGTCCCTACGCGTCCAGTTCCGATTCTTTTCAACGATATTCCGGAAAAAGGGTTGCTAAGGTGTATATATATATAGAGAGAGAGAGTTTTGTAACAGTACGGTCGATCGATATTCATGACTCGACGAATACTATGACCATTTTTGCGGTCTAAACGATAGGAACTATGGAAACCTCGATGGCGTCTTTTTCTTCTCGTTGAAGGAACCCTTTCAATACCTTTCTTTTCTTTTCTTTTTTTTTTCTTTCTATATATATATATATCTTTCTCTCTTTCTCTCTCCCTCTGTTTCTCACACATATACACTAATACATACACAATATACACACACACATACACTTTCTATTCGATTCGCTTCGTTTCACGGATCGTCGGCACTTTGCAACTCGCCAGGGTACAGAGAACCGAATGAAATCTCGAGGTTCGAGATGAAACCGCACGAATTAGGATCGGTTCCTCCAACGGATCAGATGCAAATTATTCATCTCAGCCAGAGGCGATCGACGCTCAATTTGCACGGAGTTTGAGCAGCCTTGAGATTTAATTCTTGACTATGGAATAGCTTGGCATTTGAATTTGTGAATGATAGAGAGAGAGAGAGAGAGAGAGAGAGAGAGAGAGAGAGAGAGAGAGAGAGACAGACAGACAGACAGACAGAGACAAAGACAGAGAAATATGTATACGTGGGATTGGCCATTAGAATCGCGAGATGTTTCGGCTAATATTTCAGAGTCAAGATCCCTAGGCGAAACTTCATCTCTTCTACTTCTCTCTATCTATCTATCTCTCTTACTCGTTTCTATCCATTTTCCCTAACTATACCATCTATTGTATGGTTGATATATTGAAATATTCATTCTCTTGATACCGATTTTAAAATATATTTGTTTAATACCGAATATGTTGATTGATTGGTGTTTATTAGCTTCAGTAGCTAGACTGTAGATTAATATTGAAACATAACATTAAATTCTTAATCTATACAGTTTTGTTTCACTATTTATCTACTACTAACCCGATTCTCTATCACTTCTACTTTTTATATACTGCACTAATGCTCTTCTGAACCTTTGCAGTGTTCATTCTGCTTTTATTTTAGCTGGTTGGTCATTGTATCTTTCAAACCTGTCGTATAGCAGTTTTTGTTTCCTCTCTTGTCTTACATTTACTTATAATTAAAGTACCCTTTTATCTTGTTTGTATTTCTCCCTCAAGTCCAATTAACTCTATTTGATTTTGAAAAATAATTCGGACACTGGATGTATCATAATACAAATATTATACTCAATTCTCTGTTTGATTGACATAAACTGCAATATCTCCAACATGTCTTTAATTTTTACTTCAATATTGCAAATGTTCAAAATGATTTTATATGTTTCACCGTTTAAACAATAATTTCGAGATAAAAATAGTTTGTTTTTTTTTTTAACTGTTGATATCATAGTAAACATAAAAGAGTAGCAATAAATAGAAATGAAAAGATAGGAGAATTTTCAACGAGGAAGATATTAATCGTTCTTTTCTTTATTTTTCGAACAGCTGTTCAAATAAAATCTCGAAAAGCATCCTTTTGAAGAAGCGTCTTTCAGAAAAACTTTTCTATCGTTTTTATTCGTTCAATATCAAAAGATAACAATCCGTATAAATTCTACACACCTAAAGGTAACCTTCTTCTTACTATCGAAAGACTTAGCTGCCTGAGAAGTATACTTTTATTTCATTCGTTCTATCTTTCTTTCGTTCTTTCTTTCTTTCTCTCTCTCCCTCTTCTTTTTCCCTAATCGGATTAAATACAAATTTTATTTGTACTAGATAAAGAAATGTACGCTTCGATGTATCGTAAGCATTTCTTTTTATACGTATATATATATAATATCTATAACGAGTAGTTCATTTTATCATCGACAAACAAAATGATATCTTTCACGAATTAAAATATTAATTTTCTTTGAAGTATACAACTTAAGTATTTATTACGTAGAAATTTTCCTGTGAAAATAATTCATGGTTAATTTAAACGTAACGAAACAGGAGAAAGAGAAGGAGGAGGGTAAGGGGGGCCGGAGAATATTTATAAACGATACCTGTAATAAACAACCTCTGCGATCTATTAAAAAGTCTTTAAGAGGATTCAACCTTATAAGCGCATTTACCGTCGTTTTCGTTTCTTAAAATAAAAAAAGATATAAAAAGAAAAGAAAAAGAAAGAGAGAGAGAGAGAGAATGTATTAATGAAATAATCTTATCGAGACGATATACAAATTCATACTATTACGATGATAATGTGCCTCGCCTTGCCATTCGACGAGCCTGAGACCGATCGTTAAAGTATCTGTCTCTCTTTCTCTCTCTTATTCCCTCCTACATACACATAAACGTTCGTTGGTTTTCTCTATCTCCCAAATGCCAAATCTTATGCCCTTTCCACTTTCCTTTCGTATTCGTCGATGCTCGAAAATCCCTTGCTTCTGTAATAGTACTTCCTTGAAAAAAATCGATTTGATTTTTCTACACTAATATAAGAATTCGACGAGTATATACGTGAATACACATGACTAAAATATTGTATATAATATACACATATCTTTTTATATATAAAAATTCAGTGTCATATTGTTAGTTTCCAATGAAATGTTATTTATTTAGGATAATTTTTATTGACGATTATTTTTTATTTTTTATTGCTAATATAAGGATTTAATTATTTAGAAGTTATCTATAGGTTTTTAGGTACTGTAAGTTTTCAATAGATGATGCTGTATTACAATTGAGTTATTTCGATATATTTTTTTCAGATTCTCATATGACATAACTAATCTTATTTTTTATATTGTTTCGAATATCATTATTTTTATGTATTCCATTTTAATTGTAATATTATTTTGTGCGTTGTTATAAATTATTAAAAAGTTTAAAATTACACGTAAGTTTTTAATAGATGGTGCTGTATTACAATTCAATTATTTCAATATATTCACGTCATACGTTTTTTTTTTGTTTCAGATTTTCATATGACATAACTAATGTTATTTTTTATATTTTTACGAGTATTATTATTTGATTTATTCTATTTTAATTTTGGTATTATATTATGTATTGTAATAATTTATTAAATAATTTAAAATTATATTAAATCAACATTTTATAACAAAATCACACTAAAGCGTAGCCGAAACATCCTATAGATATATACATATATATATATCATGATGATCATACATATATATATGATGAATAGAAAATGTATGACGACAGGACGCGTCGTTAACACGAGCTACGAGGCATGACGTGACGACGTCGAATGTGTGTTCTKTCTTTCTTATTTTTATTCTTATTCTTATTCTATCCTCTCTCTTTCTCCCACTTTCAATTTTTCGTTCATTTCTACACGCTAATTTCATTCCCGTTAAAAATATTAGAAGAAACATTTTGATGTCTTTTTTTTTTTAAACGTCCTCTCTGCCAGACGAAATTCTCATATAAACGTAAAAAGGGTGTATACATATTTACACACACGCATACATATATACATACATACATAATCAAAGAAGACCATGACATTTGAACGAAACTCAACTCACGTGTAAACAAACGCTCAGAAAGGAATGAAAACGTTCGAAATGCTCTCGAAGGATGACTAAACCTTTTTTTTTATTTTTTTTTTTTTTTATTTTTTTGATTCTATTTCTCGCATCTGTAATTCACGCTTTATCGCGTCTCGTTAAATATTTACAATCGAGTTTATAAATATACTCATTGAAATAACCATTTTTACATAAATGTACGTACATATATTATATTTTTTTAAATATATTAATAATAATAATAATAATAATAATAATAATAATAATAATAATAATAATAATAATAATAATAATAATATATATTATTGACAAAAATAAACGTGAAAATGTAACTAACGATCGATAAACACGAGTTCGAGTAAAAAATTGAACAAAATTTTAAAAGTTAATTTCAGAATATACCTTTTTAGCTTTTGGTAGCTTTTTAGTTACATTTTAGCGTTTCTAAATCACTGATAATCTTAAATGTCTCCCTTCGATATGATTTTAAACCCGACGACGGAAATGTTCATCGAGGTGGAACATTAACAACGAACGAACCAACGAATTACAACGAACGACAACGACGACGACGATCGACGGGGCAAGTCATTAAGTCTCAGCCGTCATTACCGTAATTTTGCACGCACAAAAAATTGGACAGACAGGGGTGGGAGAGGGGCAGGGGAACGAAGGTAATGATCAAGTCGATCTACCTTTTACGGTAGTCGCGTGAAACCAAAATCCTTTATCGATGAGAACGAAAACAACCCGGTGTTTAAACTGAATCGCTATTTTTCAATTTTTCTACTTATTTTTTTATCATCATCGTCATTAACATCACCATCATCATCATCATCATCATCATCATCATCTTCTTCTTCTTCTTCTTATTAATATTATTAATATTCA
Source organism: Polistes dominula (assembly GCF_001465965.1). The sequence goes on along the minus strand of NW_015148987.1, from coordinate 89,864 downwards.
TTTTACAACTAAGTGTACGTAAGTTTAAAAAGAAAACAAAGTGCACATAAATGAAAAAAGAAGAAAATATTACAAGAAAAATACCGAAGAATGATTGGTAGTCAAAGTTGATCGTAAAAAAAAAAAGAAAATACGTTGTCCACGTAGATGGTAGAGTTAGTCGTCTCGATGGTTCTTTGCAAAAAAAGGGGGGGGGGAGTAGGACTCGCTCAAATCCCCCAAACGAAATCGCCTTGAGTTCTTCAAGAGCCCTTCGGCGAGTCGAAAAGTATTTTCAAAAGTCGCGCTACGAGAAGCCTTCTTCTTCTCCCTTCTTAGGAAGAGAAAAGAGAAAAAAAAGTGCGAGAGAAAGAAAGAAAGAGTAAGAGAAATGAGAAATAAGAGGACGAGGTAAAGAGAGAAAAGGAAAGAAAGAAAATGAGAGAGAGTGAGAGAGAGAGAAAGGAAAAGGAAGAAAGGACGAACAAACATCGTAGTTCCTGGTGAAGCCAGACGGTTACAGCCATTCAGAGATCCCTCATTGTAGAGGAATCGAGACCCCTAGAGACAGAGAGAAAACCAGAGTGCGAGAAGGCTCGATGTGTGCAGGGGCGGTTATAAGCCGAAAACAATAGCGTCGAGCTTTCTTGCACCAGTACTCCCCTCTCTTCTCTCCTATCCTATCCTATCCTCTCGTCCCCACCCCGTTATTCTCCTTTCCTAGCTCGTCTCTCCTCATCCTCTTACACGTCACAAACTGTACACACTGTAAGGCGCTTACCGACACACCTGACAATTCTGACATCGACCTGAGACATTTAACTCGATTTTACCAAGATATTCCGTAAGAGAATTCAAACTACCTAACTGTACCAGCATTTTAGAAAATCATTAATCGATATTATTCTACATATAATAGGATTCTAATATTATCATTATTAAATACACATAAGCTATTTATAATTTTCAAGAATTTACAAAATCTTATCAACAATTATATCAAATATGATAAAATCTAATTTAAAAAAATAGGTCATATTGTTATTCAAAACGTAACTCGATAATATATTAGAAGTGAAAGGAAATAAACAAAGAGTGTAAATGAGAAATAAAAATTCAATATTGTAAAGTCAAACTAGTTCCTTTTGTACTTCATCCCCCAACCCCTGTACACTCGATTCCTCAACCGGTGCATTTAATTCGAGAAAATATTTGCATCATGGGGACGCGACGCAACGTGGCCTCGAATTCCCAGACCCGGGCGAGAAATACAAGCGAGAAACTAGAAGCATGCGATCGTCGAATCTACGAAGACGAGTTATACGACGACGACGACGACGACGACTTTTGGAATTCAGGGCGCGCAAACGGCAGCTGGTAATTAATAGCCACGGCTGGGAGGAGTTTGATTACCTTTTCGACCTTATCCGCGAGGTCTCTCTCTCTCTATCTCTCTCTCTCTCTCTCTCTTTCTAGCGTCTCTTTCTCTTGCTTCATTTTCTAGTCTCTCAGCTTTTTCTTTGAGTTCTCTATTTCTTTCTAGCTCGCATTAACAACAACACGCGCGCCAAGAAATTAGCCAAGAAACTCTTCGTTGAACAACGATCGAACGTAGAGAATAAGAATAAGAAGAAAAAGAAGAAGAAGAAGAAAAAGAAGAAATAAAAGGAAGAACTTAAGTTGAACGAGGCGAGACAATGAACCTCAACCGGGGAAAGGTTTTGTTAAATCCCCACTGAAAACTCTGGGAATCCAGTAAAGTCACAACCAGCACGTTCTGTGAGTGTACGCGTGAGTGCGTGTGTATTTATCCTCTATCTTTCTTTCTTTCTTTCTCCAAGGCTATTTCACAAGGTCTTCTTCTATCTAACACCTCAACCTCACCCACTGCGGCGCCTCTACGAAATGGCCGGAAGCGTTCCGTTGCAGATAGCCGAGCCAGTTAAATTCGTTTACACCAAGAGAATTTCCGGATTCGCGAGGACCGTGTGGAAAAATAAAAACAACTACGTAAAGAACTACTAACGGGTCTCTACTATGTTCCGTATACTTCCTTCCTTCCTTCCTTCCTTCCTTTTCTCTTTTTCTATTTTTTTTTATCTCTTTAACTTCGTTATCCAAACACCCTTAGTACCTTTTGTCTCGCGTCGATGGAATAGCAACTTATTTTAGTCAACTTAGTTGTGACCAAGTAGTAACACAGTCGTATTGCTAATTCGAAAGTTGTCGTCTTGAATTTCGAACACTGGAAGCTAGTGGAAAGAAACGCAAAGAAAAAAAAAAAAAAAAACAGAAAAAAACGTTAACAAAAGAATTATAGTCCATGGCAAAAATCTGACACAACGAGTTAACGCGTTGCTTAACACAACGTAAGACGCTTTTGAAAGGTCGTTAACGAGGACGCAAATGAAGTATAAATATTATGCAACCCGTTAGTAAAATACTACATGTCCCCGACGGAAGTTGCATTCATTAATCACTCGTTATTAAATCGAGTTCTACGGAAGGTTTAAACCACGTTAAGCTTGCACCGAGCTTACGAAGCTCTCGTTGGTAAGTTGAAATCCTCGAGAACATCGTCGTCCTAGGCATCTCGCTTTTGATGTCCCACCGCGTGCAGTTAGTTTCGAGAATTTTAATCAGTAGCTAATGTATTTTGTAAATGTCAACTCTTGTACATTTGTAGAAGCTTCTGCGAACTATCGTGACTGACATTCTAAACGTTATCGTACATCAGTCAGTATTAGCGAAAAGGATTTAGAAATAGTTTCGTAACATCATAATTCTCTATCTATCTATCTATCTATTTATCTATCATCTAACTTATTCAATCCTTTCGAACAAGTTGTCCTGTCATGATTTTCGTCGCCTACAAAAGCTCCACTTAAGAGTTTCTAACACGAATCGTTAGTTTCTCTTCTAAGCTGCTGCTGCTGCTGTTGTTGCTGGTGCTGCTGATGCCAAAGACGTTCTACGGATTTGAGCAACCGAACTTAAAGTGTAATGTTACAAGTCTTTCGAAAAAGATCATCCTACTCTTCTCTTTTAAGAGAAAGAGAAAAAGAGGAGTCTACTCGTTCAGACGAATTCGTCGGGATAGGTCTTACATGCTCAACCTCATCCATAATGTAATTCGAGACGAAAAACTCTAGTCTACTAACGGGAACGAGGATTTCGTAGAAAAGTTCTTCTATATGGAAAAAGAATACGCTGACACGAAGGTATTTTCTCGTGGTCCTGGCAGGCACCTCTTTACGGCCATTACTCACACCGACATGATTTACTAAAAGGATTAAGAAAATTAAATGACGGTATAGACGTTAAACATGAACCCCTGCCATAAGCTTAAGATCTATATAATCTTTCTCTCTCATATACATACACATACACTAGCTAGCTTTCTCTCTATATTTTTTTTCTGTCTCTTTTGCACCACTAATTCTCAATCACGTTATCTTCTATTAAATGCATACTATCGCATAAACCCTACCTATCCGTTCTTACGTTAGTAACCTGCCGGATACGAAGTTTTACATTCATTTCCAGCGGCGAACCACAGTAAAATTCGCAACGGAACCGAAGCCACGAAGGAAGCAGTGAAAGAGAAAGACGACTGGGTACCACCGAGACACGTCGCTTGGAATAATGCACTCTGAAAGGCGTGGTTGACCCTAATGGACATAGACGTTCTAACCGTCGAAATACTACGTAACGTCGGCTAAGGGCATTAGTATAAGTACCACCGTCTAACGCGGTACTCTCTCATGAAAAACGAGTCAAGTAGTTCCGCAGAGCTTAGGATACCTTACGTTTTACTTATCAAGTGAATTTCGTGCCTTCAGCTCGTTCCTACGTTTCCTTTACTTTTGGATGAAAAGAAAACGACGTTATAGATAAAGAAAACGAAATGAATGTGTTTCTCAAATGATTTAATCGATTAAGCTCGCGAGTTCAACGCACCGAGACAAACTGCACATCATCATTTAGGTGAAGGGGAAAGAAGGGGAGGAATGATTTTCTTATATAAACTTAAACGCATATAACGTAATCAAAGTTTTGATATAAAATTCATTAATCTTTCGTAATCCTATAAGACTTTGTAGTTTCATACAGATATATCGAATTTAGTTTCCCGTTTTAATTTCATTTTATTCCTGGAACACGTGGGGCGTATCTCTCTTGTTATATAATTTCACTTTGATAACCAATAATATTCCTTTTCAGTGATTATCAATTTTAGCATAAAATGTATGAGCAGAAATTTATAATCTTCAATAATTCTCAATTCATTGTTAATTTGTATTTAAAGATTAATATTTGTTGATATCACAACACAGAATACATATTTTTGAATAAAATCGATTAATTTAGCGAAACTTGAATGCACCAAGATAATCCGTGCATTGTCATTCGAGATTGTTATTTATTTTTTTCTTTTAAAGTAAACTGTTAAAAAAAAGTCAGAAATACAATTCTCGTTAAAAAATGAATTTATTATTAAACTCAATGTCCAATAGCAACCAACGTCAAAAACAATATATATATATATATTGGTGAATTTTAAAGAATAAAAAAACTTTTGTTTCGTAGAAATGATTTATTTTTATGATAAACCAGATTTACTTTATCCTTACGCGATATAAGATCTCGTCTAGAAGACAACCTATCTTTCTTTCTCTCTCTTATCGAAACTAATCTGCCATAAAGATATTTTCCAAAGCTAATTCTGTTACGGACGATGTCGAAAGGAGTGGCCGACATTATCATCGGCCACAACGTGACGACCAAGTATTATGGACGCAATCCAGACGTTGGTTATATGGCCATTAGGTTTCTATTAAACTCGTTCGTTCTACATGTTCCGCATTTCTAACTCATCCTATAAGTTCTTTCGTTTCTTCGTCGATGTCATCGAGACTTTGCATTTTTATTTACTTATAACAGACGATATTCCCCTTACTTCCAAACCCCCTCACCCATTCCTCGGCCCATTCCTCACTGAACGTCTTTTTATACCTCTTGAGACGTTTCTTGCTATACTGCCTTTACGCATGCAATCTACATACAAGAAAAAGAACACGAAAGAAATAAAGAAAGAAAGAAAAAAGTAACAACATCAAACGACAAGGACCTCGTCTAATGTTTTACCTTACTCAGTGGACCTTAACGAGCAATACAAAAGCATCGACTTTATTGACAGAACAGTCCACTCGTATTATTTATAAATTCATATGAATATTCATATCGAGTTCGTTCACTTGAATATAAAAGTTTTTTATTTTTTTATTCAGATATATAAATGTACGTATATATATTATTATACACAATGCTAAATACAAAAAAAATATTGAGATATTAAAGTTTATTATGTAAAACGAATGAAAATCAATTCGTTCCTATGTATTTTCTTTCGTTATTTATTAGTAGAAAAATTATGAATAAACTATGAGAAATAGAAAGAGAATGATATTAAACGATAAACAGTTTATATAAATGAATCCGACAAAAATAATAATAAAAAAAGAATAATACATTTGTTAATCTTATTTATCTTTATTTTTAAATACCCTTCGTGGTATTTAATGAAAGTAGAACGAAGAGATCTGATAACATGTCGAGAAACGAAGCACCGATGGAGTACGAGGGTAAATAAAGAGGGAGAGAGAAAATAGATACGAAAAAGGGTAAAAGATAGAGTGTATGGGAGAGAAAGGAGGGGGAGGAAAAAAAAAGAAGAAACCGGCGTTAGCTTTTGAAAGAATCGTCGAGACGGTATTTGGTCGCGAGAAAGAGAGAGAGAGAGAGAGAGAAAGATAGTGGTCTGTGTGGCCCCTCTTGCGGTATCAACCTAACCGTCGATTTCTCGGTTATTGCCGCCTATTGTGGACAATCCGAGCAGGTGGAAATAAAGCAACAAGAGAGTGCGGCAAAGAAGGCAAGATAGTAGATAAAGAAGAGTAGAAAGAGAAATAAATTGAAGAAGGAGAGGAAGCACACGATGGTCTAACCACCACCTACACGTTTATATAGACGGTTTATACTGACACTGCGGGCGGCGGGCTGCAATAACGCGATATTGAACGAGCTAGGAGAAAGTTAATAGAAATGGAAAGAAAAAGATAGATAGATAGATAGATAAATAGATAGATAGATGGATAGATGGATAGAGAGAGAGAGAGGGAAAAGAAAAAAAAATTAATTTTAAGAAAAGAATAAGAAACTCTTTGAACATCGCAATCGAGTATCGTGAATAAAGATACGAATAATTATCTCGTATTCAAAGATATCATCTGTGCAGATGATATATCGTTAAATTAAAGAAAAGAAAAGAAAAAATAAATCTTCTCTTATAAAAGAAAGAAACGCTTGATTAATATACTCTTATCGATAAACGTTTTTTCCTCCATTACTTATCGTCTTTAAAAAAAGAAAGAAAACAGATAAAAATAACAAAACAACAAGATGCAATTAAAGGTTGTTGGTTGAATGAGATTGAAAGAGATGAAGAAAAAAGAGAATAAGAATTTTTGTAAAATGTCTTTCTTAAACTATGAAGTCATCCAAAAGAAAAAGAATAATAAATATATATATATATGTACATAGAATGTATAAAAGTAAACGAAAAGTAAGGAATAAAGAAAAATACCTGACTACGTAACGGAATCGAGACTTTGTACTTGAATCTGTTAACGAAGTTGTCAGTCGCAGCAGCGTCTTTCTTGAACGACGTTTCCACTTTGGCCATTTTCTTTTATGCACACTTTTTTCCTTTCCCTTTTTTTCTTTTTCTTTTTTCTTTTCTTTATCCTTGTCTCACTCACTCTCTCTCTCACTCTCTCTCTCTTTTTCTCTTTCTCTCCCTTTCATCCCTTTCCTCTCTATACATGGGGAAGTTAAAAATTATGCCAGCGGGTGACGTCCACGCTTACGGTGCCTCGACCAAGAGAAACCCCGTAACACGACATCTTTTGATCTAGTTTTCTCGATCCTTTACACGATTTTAATTAACCGCGTGCGCGCGAGCGAACGCGTTGGACGTTGCGTCGTAAGCAACGCGCATTTAAATGCAAATGAGAAATATACCGCATTAGCTATGAAATGCAAATGACGAAGCCGAGCAAAAATGCATATCGAAAGGGAGAGGGGCGAACGGATGGGATGTTATGGGATGGGATTGGAGTGAAAGGGGGCGACTAGAAAGAGGAGGAGGAGGAGGAGTGGGCATGAGCAGGAAACCTAGAGTGGGAGAAAAAGAGAAACTCATTTCATGTAACATTTGCAAAATGTTGACGAGAAAAATCATTCATTAGTATTTTATTCGTCTCGTAATATTTTTTCATAATTTAACGTTTACTATTATTTGATTAATTTTTTTCTTTTTATTTTTTGTTTCCAAGCGACCCTAGGAAAGTACAGCATTGAACGAACTTACCGTTCAGGGCAAGAAAATAGAAACAGAGATAGAGAAAAAGAAAGAGAAGAAGATAAAAAGAGATAGAGATACGAAACCGAGCGTGAGAATCCGAACATAACGCGCGTAAGCGTGCGTGTACACACTCTCTTTTCTCTCTCTCTCTCTCTCTCTCTCTCTCTTTGTACGTGCCCACGCCTTGAATGCCTCAATCACTGCGGGCTGATTGTGCGTATCCAGCCGCGTCACGTCACTCTTTGTGCGTGTAAAAGTGGACGCGTGCTTGCCTTCGTACTACTGTACACCGTTAAGTGTGTTTGTGCGCTTGCGTATGTCCTCAATGAGAGTTGAAGTGAGAGAAAACGAAAGAGATAGAGAGAGAGATAGAAAAACAAAAAGAAAGAAAGAAGGGATGATACTCTCCTCGGTCCCGCGTTAAAAAGAGGATCTAAATTGTCTCGAGAAATCGACGAAGAGCAAGCAGCAGTAAGTGGGAGAGAAAGAGGGAGAGAGAGAGAAAGAGAGAGAGAGAAAGAACCTGGGGTGGTACACACAACACAACACAACATAACGTACGAGGATCATCATACACGGATAGAATTCTTTTTCCTCGAGTGGCCCATTCGAAATTCTCGTCATCGTCATGAGTGCACTCTTTACGACCGCATTCCTGGAGGCTACAAAAGGGATTCGCGAGACAAAAGATTTTGCACCCGTCCGTTATAGATGCATACACATATATATATATACATACATGTATACACTTTATGCGTATCCATATGTACGTACGTATAATGGGAATGCATGGTAGAAAACGTATGTATGTAATACCGCCAAACGTATGTATGTATATCGCTGTGGTAGAGGCTTATGGAAATGAAAACGAAACAAAAAAGAAAAAATAGAGAGAGAAAGAGAGGAAGAGAGAGTAAAAAGAAATTTTTTTGTGGGTACCATTGCCGCTACCTCTCCTTGCAGAAGAAAAAAAGGGAGGGTAGTAAACGAGTATTGTCTACTTTAAGCGAGAAATTTCAAGGATCGACTCTTACCAACCGTTAACGTTTGGAAAGGGCTAACGAACCACCACCATTCTCGTTTTCACAACTTTTAAGAGAACATTGATGATGGTAGGAGGGAGAAATGGGGGGCGGTTAGGAAAGTTTCGATAATCAAAGTAGAGTTCTCTCAAAGAAAATATTTCAGGCTTTGAATTTTCTACTGTTCTAAACCTATTTTATTAATCACCCCCTTTTTCTTTTTTAGTTATACGCTAGGTTGAACTTGTGTAATCCTTTTTCTTACTCTCTTTAATCTCTCTTTTTCTCTCTATCTCTCTCTCTCTCTCTCTTTGCGCGTATCGTCGATCGCACGTTGTTCACGCGGAAACAAGGACGGAAGTTGGAGTTGCACGTAATTGAATTGGTCGCTTTAGAAAGGGCCTCTCGTCGGCAAACAGCAACTTTAGGGCAACAGGAGAAAACTGTTTGCACGGGCTCCTCCCCGTGTATGTAACGCGACGATATAAACGTCGCTATGCGGTGAGAGTGAGAGAGAAAGAGAGAGGGAACAGGAATGAGGGAGATGTATTCTGTCTCACTTCCTCCCTCATTCTCTCTCTCTTTCATTCATAAAAGAGAGCATGCTACTCTCGCTTGTATATCTGATGGTTAAGGGAAGAGGGACAGGCATGCAGGCACATTGTTGTCAACCGGGGGCTTTTGTTTCAAGAGCTTCGACGACGCGAAGAGACCAGGAGGAGAGTGTATCTTCCGGTGAATAAACGTCGATAAAATGGCAGTCTAATCTTCTTAAATCCTGCTAATTTACAAGTGATCGCGTCTAATAGCCTTAGACGTACGGTAATCGCAATTCCTGCCGTTAACGACGTCAATTTATCAGGAAGACGCTAATGAACAAAAGTAACGATCACATGGCGAGGAAGTCGTTAAGATTTATACGATCGTTTATTGGATAACCTTTGAACGTAAGAATCGAACTCGTATAGGGAGTCTCAAATGATCTTTCGTATGTACACCTTTACGTGCTTACTATACCTATATATATATATATATACACTTAATACATTCTTTGGCTTGCGACACGGAACTGACTTTCAAAGTTGGAAGAGTAAGTCTCGATTATGCCGTTCATAAGTTCCGATCGCAATCGGTGCTTTTCACACGACATTTGTACGGTCGGCGTTACGTCATCACCGTGCTGCTGCTCTCTTGCACGCATGTATTTCCTTTTTGTATGTATGTATGTATGTATATATGTATTTTAAAGAGCGCGATAGATGTATACATGATCACGCACGCAAATGAATATGTCGCTTAGGAACATTGTTATTATTCGGTTCAATATAACTCGGAGACAGCACGAGTCTCGCGTGGCGATGTCTCAATCATTCTCGCACGCACTTAATATATCTATAAATTCAACTATGTGTCTGTGATACGTATAATGGTGTTAGGGTTTACATGTAGGCATAGAAATTACTTCTCAACTGTCGAAAGACGACGTGTTGTACTGGGGTTATGTAGCGACAACGTGTGTTAGAGGGAACAGAAAGCATCCATCGCTACGTTCATTACCAATTTGTTCCATCCTGTTGTCGAAAATGGTCCATTGTATTATGTTATATACTCATATACATAAGTATACATGTATATATACACGTATGTGCATATAGACGTACACGTCTATAAATGTTACGACCTTACTTTCTCAACTAAATGACGACACTCGGTTTTACTCGCCTTTGAAGGCCAACCTTTTAGGAAATCCATTTGAGGATTTAAAGATGATCGTGCTTTCTTTTATTTTATTTTTTTTTTTTTTCTATGAAGAAAATCTCATTTACATGAAGAGAAAGAGAGACCGGGCAGAAGGGGAGGGGAGGATGAGGGTTCATAAGCTTCGACCAAAATCATATTAAAAATTAACCGTTCATAAAGCGAAGTTGTAATTAAGTCATATAAGAGAGAATTGAGCTGGTACATAATTTAACAAGCTACCTCGTTGCTTGCTATGCTAAGCCGCAATAATTTTACACGGAAGACTCTCTGTCATTAAAGAATCGTACGATAATAACAATGATCGTATGCTTCTCAATGTGGATTTCACCATCCACCTATAAGGAAGGAAGGAAGGAAGCAAGCAAGCAGCTAATGCATTAATATTTCTCTCTGTAGTCGATCGATATTATCCATTTTCACCGGGTTTTCCTTTCAACTCTCTTCTATTACTATCTACTACATTTCAACGTAAAGGAATTTGAATTCGCACGATTAAAGGATCAGACAGTATTCTCCCTAAATTAATTACACGCTTTTGGGCTTGAGATAAGGTACCATGTTGTTTGGTACTATCTAAGAACCTCGATGTGTTGGTATTCCAAATCGTTCTCAGGAAGATTACGTAAGAAAAAGAAAGATAGAAAGGGGGAGGAGAGAGAAAGAATGCTTCAGAAGAAAAAAGAGAGAGAGAAAAGTTATATATTTACGATGGAAACTGAGGCAGACTGGAAAGGAAAACAGAAAATTGAAAGAAAATTCGAGATCTAATCTCTCAGGGTGGAAGCATCGAATATGCATGATGATCGGAAGAGGAGAAAACCGTAGGATCTGGAGAATAGTCGAAAAAGCAGGGAAAGAGAGAGTGAGAGAGGGAGATAGAAAAGGAAAAGAAAAAGCTTTTTCCCGAAGGTTGGTATTGCAATCTCCGTTGGACGATTGGTGTTTCCACTTCGTCGGCGTGCTGCACCACCATCAGGAAGATAGGGATGCAAGCCTTTACACCGACAACCGCGTAGAGGTCGAAAGTGCTTTCCAGAAGATTGGTAGTTAACGGACGGTAGAGTCGGATTAAAAATTCGGCTGGTAGAGATGCTGTAAAGCAACTGTAGAAGTAACAGCATCCGCAACAACATCGTAAGAGCTTTGCGATGTGGAAAGAGGGAACGAATGAACGAACGAACGAACGAACGAACGAATGAACGAACTAACGAAAGAGAGAATGAGAGAAGAAAAGGGAAGAGAGGGGGAAGGGGCTTAAAGAGGGCCTCGTGGGTCGATAATAGTTTGGAGTGGTCGCTGACCATTATGGGTCCCCTGCCGCGTACCAAATGAGCATTCCTTTTCGTAATTGGAGCACAGGGGATACACTGTACCAACGAATGCTTTCGACTATTTGAAAGTAGGATAAAAGAAAGGAGTAAGGATAGATGAAAAAAGATAGGAGAAAAAGTAAGTGAGTGAGAGAGTGAGAGAGTGAGAGAAAGGAAAGGAAGGAAGGAAGGAAGAAGTCAGGGCTCAGGGAAGAAAACGAGGGATCCCAAAGCGCTCTTAGACCGTCTGAGTGCCCAAGAGGAAACGAGAGAAAGATGAAGAAGGGAGAGGATAGCTCGTAGTGGACGATTCGGAGGGACAGCAGCAAATCTTTCTTTCTCTTTTTCTCTCTAACTTTTCTCTTTCTCGACCACTCGCGTGAAACGTCTCTGAGCATCGACGAAAGGATGACATTGTCATCCAAAGGTTAACGCGCCCTCGGTAGGTACTAACATCGAGTGAAAGGACAGAGATTTTCTCTCTTTTAAACGTGGGAGGAAATTTCAAGGGAAGAAAAAGAAGAAGAAGATGAAGAAGAAGAGGAAGAGGAAGATTGCTACGGTCCTTCAAGAGCTTCTATAGCCTTAAAACAGTGGAATGTAACGAAGGAATTTTCTTCATCGCATCTAACTCCTTTCTCGCTATTTCTCTCTTTCTCTTTCTTCCTGGACGTCGAGAGAGAAAGATCACGGTGATCGTAGATCGCGGTGTAATTAAAGTCGGTGAAATTAAACTCTTCGACGACTCGTCCGTTCGAGTAGTAATTTTAATTTCCGTCCAAATTCATGGAAAATTAACGAGGTGACGACAAGTCTCTAACGTTGGTCGAGAGAGAAAGAGAGACAGTCTTCTTACGCGTCCATCGAGAATTTAAAATTGTCTAAAACAAGAATAAGTGGAGGAGTAGCAGGTTGGTAAGAAGTTAGACGTGTAAAATGTAACCGGTAGCAGGTTTGTTACCCGTGTCATGCTTGGTTACAAAGGATAATCAGTGGGAGGAATACGAGTTGGTAGTGAAGAAGAAAAAGAAGAAAGAGAAGGAAAATAAGAAGAGTCACTGTTTGCGAAGAGTAAGTTACGAAGAGTGTGTAACGACACGCGTTCGCGTTTGCTTTAACAAGAAGAACGCACGGAAGACGACGACAACGACGACGACGTAACGTTTATACACACACCTGGCTGGTCGCTATATCGTCCATGAAAGAAAGAAGTACGACGGCTACGTTTCTTCTTTCCCATGTGTGTTAGTGAAAGGTGATGATGACGCCGTTACGGGCCAGGAAGCCCTGAGTAAAGAGCAAAGGGTTCTCGAGACTACGTACGCGATGTAAATGATGGGACGAGACGTGAATACACTTATATACATATATATACGTAGGACATGCATACGAATACCATCAAAATTAAGCTAAAATATTGATGATCTTATTTTTGTAAAATACTCGTGTACAATTTTAATACAATTTAATACTTTTGTATTTAAATTAAAGGATAATATATAAATGAATATTTATATTATTAATTCGTATCAACAGATCAAACTAACGTGTTAGAAACTTTAAATTGAAAGATTTAATCTACAATACGCGTATCACTTTCGATTTAGCTACTACAAGTCATGATCTCTCTCCCAAGCCGCCTTTTAATAATACAAAGAACAGCTGCTAAGTCTTTAGCAGGCAAAAAGAGAAACGTGAACGAACTAACGCGCGACCAAGTTGAATAACTTTACGGTGTACGCGTTTACGTTTGTTCAAACAAAACGACCGGAAGAAAGAAAAGAGTAAACGGATAAGTAGATGGTAGTAGCAGTTGCAACTGGGAAGAGAGGTAGGAGGTTAGGAGGAGGACACACGCCGCTTGAGGCGTCACTAAGTTCGTGGCCGGTGGAAAAGACGTTTCTTCACTGGCGTGACGACGTCGGCAAAGTCGAATAAGAAGGTGCCGAAGGTAAAAGAGTAAGAAGATGGACTGACTGTGTATGTGTGTGTGTGTATGTAACATTTTGTCTCATTCTATTTCTCTCTCTCTCTCTTTATCTTCCTTCAAAGCGAATAATGGGATGAGTTATGTATATGTATGTATATATGTGTCGGCATCGAAGCACGCTCGTCTCTCTGAACTCCGAGGGACCTCACACGCTGTCCTCTCCTCTCTTCCCTTCTTCTCTTCCACCCTCTTTTTCTCCCTCCTGCAACTACTCTTCTTCGAGCGAGAGTACGACAAGAGGATCGGACTCGGCCAGACGATCGTAACTCACGCGTGGAGTGGATCGTTTTGCAGAAACAAACAAGAAGGCTCGGTGCTGTGTGTTCACATGAGAGAGTGAGAGAGAAAGGAAAAAAGAAATAAACGAAAGAAAGAAAGAAAGAAAGAGAGAACTTGTCTCCGAACGAACGGGTTTTCTTTGCCCTGCCATTCTTAACGCCGTGTTCTTTAATTCAAAGTCCTCCCTCTTTCTCTTCTTCTTCTTCTTCTGCTTCTGCTTCTTCTTCTACTTAACCTACGAGAACATTAACCGTCCATCAGGGTTGTGGACTTACGTTCTACGAGTATTTCATTAACTTAATAACTTCCTCAAAGAAATATAACCGAGGTATACTACACAACGACTGCTTTTCAGTCAGGATGAGTGATATCGTTGAACGTCGATTGTCAACGTAACGATGAAGAACATAATCGGTCTTTTCTTATTCGTCGAGAACTCCAAACTCACGGGAAACTATTCAAAAGAAAACAACACTCATCATATCAAACGTGTGTGTGAGCTTTTTTTTTTTTTGTTAAAATAAACTCCCTGTCGCGTTACTAGCACGTGTCGGAAATCCGTTGGAGCTGTTAAAAGCCAAGTTACAGCAGGTGCTATTTTAAAGTCGACTAGCGAATTAACTTTGATCTCCTCCTAAATTCAATACGGCAAACTTAATTACAGTACCAAGCACTACCTGCGATTTCTTCGAGCGAATCACGTCAAGATGTTCGGGGGAGACTCTTCTTAAGAACTTTATAACGAGTTTCAAGCAACATTGTTCGCAAGAAGCGCTTCATCGAGAAGCTTTGCAAATTCTCATCCTGTTTTCTGCATAATGATCCTTAATTATAATATGTATTTTATTTCTTGATATAAAGCAAGTACTCTTAAAAAAAAAGAAACATTTTTACTTCTTTCGAAATTGAATCACTACGAAAATCTTACCATCGGAATTCTACGTGTCCGATCATTCAGGAACGTTTCGTACTTTTGCCTGACCCCTTCTTCACGATCCTTTAATCCTGATTTACGATCGCTGATGAGGCGGAAATACCAATCGAGAAAAGGCATCGTAATTTCAGTGATCACCAGATGTTCCTCCATGAACTCTACCACCAAAAGGTGTTTATCGTAAACGACAGAATCAAAAAAGAGATACGATTCTTAGTGATTCTTCCTTAGTGATCATCTCTTATAAGAAATAAACATATATTTACGTATTACTTGTCAACGATTTAAATGTGAATCTCAATACTTTGAGAGATAAATATTATAGATAGATATTATAAATTGATATAAAGGATTTCGAGAAACAAGTAACGACGTCGTTAACGTTGAGGTGGTAGCAGAGAAGCCGCTTCTTCTTCTTCTGTTTTAACGGATCTCCCAACTTAGCAATAACCTCTTTCGTATGACAACGAATACGACCACGAAGAAAACCACGAGAAAGAGTATAAGAGACAGTTAGACACTCGAGGATGATGGTATCGTGTTCGACCGGAAAATATGAACTCGTACGTCACTTTGCGATATATATTGGTAAACGAACAAGAAGAGTAGAAGGAAGTTACTAAGATAGATATAGATATAAAGATAGAGAGATAGAGATAGAAATAGAAAGCGAGAAAGAGAGAAAGAGAGAGAGAGAGAGAGAGAGAGATAGAAAGATAGAGAGATAAAGAGAGAGAGAATGAGACATAGCGTTTGAACCACAAACGACCTCCCTAACGTTCACTCCCCTATCGTTCGAGAGATGTTCACAGAGTTCGAGTCTGCTAATTTCAGCTTGCCCGTTTTCGAGAGTAACGCCGAAGAGAGATAGCCGATCAAGGAGAGTCGTCCTTTGAATGGAGACGTTAACTTGAGGAAGTCGAGCCACTTGAAACGACCGACTCGATAAGTTTAGCTCTTATGGAACGTTTTGCATGTCTTCCTCGACGAAGTAATAAACTTTATTAAAAGCGTACGGCTTTATACTCGTTTAGTTCGGCTTCTCTTTATCCCTTTCCTTTTATTTTTCACTTGGATTTTTCTTCTATTTTATTTATCTTGTTTCTTTCTTTCCTTCTATTTTCTTTTTCCCCCTCTCTCTTTTCGTGAAACAGACAAACGAGAGATAGGCATTAGATAAGAACATTAAAAATGTATTCTTTAGGAAGGTACACGAGCACACGCATACATATATAAATACTTACGTATATACATGAATGAATGCATGCATAGATACGCAAACCGTGAATATGAATTTTGTAGAAGTATGAGAGACTTCGTTTTCGTAGGAAAATACGATGAATACGATATGAGCCGAATTAAGTCGAACTAAATCGTCATCATCATACAGTATGTAATTCTTCTCTTTCCTCGTATTCTCACCAAAAGACCGCTTGAATATTAATTAAATTTCAGGATATTTCGATCTCTCATACCAGTTTAAGTAATGGAATGTCGAAAATCATATTCCAAGTGACGTCTGCTACGAACGAGACTCGTAGAAAACTTTAATTACTTTGTCGAAAGGAAATAAATTTTTAAAATGAAAAAAAAAAGAAATAAAAAAGCCAGAAGAACATCTTAAACGATTATTCTTGATTCTAAGCACTAATAATATCCTTATGCATCACATGAATTACGTTCAGCTTGTTTAAATATTCATTCGAGCTTTGGTCAGCTTTCTCTGAATATTCCAAGGCATGCTTTTACCTCACTCCCTAATTTTCCCTTTCTCTCTCTCTCTCTCTCTCTCTATCTATCTCTTTCTCTAATACACACATATTCCACAAATTATAAATTTCACGATAGAAGATTATCTAGCGTTTCGTAAATGCTTAAAGCGAAGAGAACGGTGCTTCGAAGATGGGAAAATTCAAATTTTGCTGTTCTAATTATTATAAAGCTTTTTGTTCCTTGGATT
The DNA here is from genome assembly GCF_001465965.1 of Polistes dominula. Next base: position 73,203 of record NW_015148987.1, on the reverse strand, counting down.
AGTGGACTTCAAAGCTACTATTCGACATTTAAAAAAAAAAATTTTGTATTCACACAAAAGGATCGAGTAATTCAACTAATTCGTTATCAAGAAGTCTTATAAAAATCATTAAAATTATTAAGGTACGAGCCACGAATATGTTCACGTTATTAAATAAATTGCAATATCTAATTATCGAACATATCGAATAAATACATTCAATTTATCATAGCAGAAAGAGAAAGATAAAAATAGAGAGAGAGAGAGAGGACAATACGAAACGATCGGATTCATTTTCGAGTTCTCACAGGTGCGGTACGGTACTATGAGTGAACGAAAGAGATAGATAGAGAAATAGAGAAGGGTTTACAGGTGAATCCAAGGGTGTAAGATTAGCCGCGAGCAGCCCTTGAAACTAGCTCTGTGCGAATATTCGTTGGACGTTTACGCCTCTCTCTCAAAGGTTCTGTCTGTCGCAGCTGGCTTCAAAGAGACTTCGAAATTAATTATTACTATAATCTCTGCGTGTCTCTTCGTCGTCCTACGTATGGTTCTACAAGCGTGACATACATGAAGTCAGAATACGAAGAAGATAAAGATAAAGAGAGAGAGAGAAAGAGAGATGATATAGGAGGAGAAGGTGAAGATAAAGAGAGGTAGATGAGGTGGGGAAACGGTGGTCGGAAGAGAGGTGCTTGTTTCAAAGCGACCGACTCATTAGTCGACAAGCACCGTTCTCACCGATCTGCTACTTTACCGACTTGTACATATACGATAATTATATATATGTATATATGTTATATCGATTGATCCAATATTTAGCAATATCTGCGAAAACGTTGTCGTCGTTTTATTGGAATAACCGGTTTTGAGATAAATATCCAGTAATTATTATATCAATTTTAATCGATATCGAAGACTTGGTTAGTCGACCATGCGAAAAATTAAATTCGACTACCGAGAGAACGAAACATTGTACAGGAGAGATAGGTAGATAGATGGATGTATAGATAGATAGATAGTTAGAGAGATATATACGTACGCCTACGTATGCAAGTACATAAATACAATGTATACATATATATATCTAAATATTAGATATCTACATACTTTCGTACGTCTATATATTTTTTAATGTTTTACAGCGAATACACGTTGTTAATCTCATCACATGTTACATGAATTCAACACGAGAGGATCGGCTTTTATTCATTTATTAACACTTACGTTAAAGGAAAATTCGATGTATCGTGTTAAACCTGGTTCCTATCGGCAGGTACATACCCCGGTATCACTTCTGTGTAATTTCGGCGAGATTACACGATGTTTCGGAGTATCGATTCTAACGACGAACAACGTCGATATTTGCGTCGTGTGAGATGGGGGAACCAGCAATTCGCTTGCTAGCACGCTCGTTCGATATCGTTCGCTAATGTTCTTACTAATGCATCATAGTGTCTGTGCATTTGGCCGGGAGGTATCGACGGTTACGACGAATGTAAATGCTTTAGATGGGCATTTATGCGATGGCAAAATAGCTACCACCAACACGCATTCACGCAAGCAAACACGCATCCAACTTAGAGAGACACGCAACATGTATGAGGATGATACGAGCGATGGGTGCGCGATAAGGGAAAACCAAAAGGGTGCTTTCGTTTCGTTTCGCTAGTACAAGTCGTAAAAAGATCTTCTCGTGAATCTATAAACCGGTGTTACCTATCGTTCACTGGCTTGCAAAACGAACACTAGTATCAACATTTTATTATTTTCCTTTATTTCTTTTTTCCTCTTTAATTCTTAACATTAATTTACGATACATGATAACAGAATGATATATTATTATGATAATAATATCTCTTGTAGATTTTAAGATAGAATTTAATTTTTATTTTCTTTTCCCTTTTAATTTAATTAAAGTAAAAAGAATTTAGAATACCGAGAGATCGTGGATAACATTGAAACAGGGTAACTTTTCATGAAGACGTTACGTATATCGAATCAACGTAAAACGTTGAAAATAACTCGGGTGATAAAATGTAAGATATATGAGAAGTACAAAATAAATAAAAAACGAAAGAAAATACAACATTCCTCCCCCGCTCTCTCTCTCTCTCTCTCTCACTCTATCTTTCTCACCGTTCTTTTTCTTAAATATTTTTGCAAGTCGGTCGAAGTAACTCGAGGCAAATCGTATATCGTTAAATTCGAAACGAAACTCAATCCGAGAGAGTTCGATCCCTTTTTTTTCCTTTCAAGAATAAAACATTGCTTCTACCTTCCTTTCCTCCTTTCTCGAAGGATCACTTTTATTTCTTTGAATTTGTACGAGCAAGTTCACTCTTTCTCTTACCTAAAAATCCTTCCTTCCTTCCTTCCTTCCTTCGAATAATACTTACGCTTCACCGAAGCGTCGAAAATGACGAAACGCACCAGCACAGTCGGTTCCGTAGTTGGACATCAAACGTGAACGACGACGATGCACGCACCGATGCATGGTGATCTTGTTCTTTTAATCGCAGCAATTAAAAAATAATCACCCGTAACGCGTCGGTAGTCAGCAATTAGGGACTCGTATCGCGTACAACAAACATACATATATATATACATATATACATACGTAAGCCGTAATTCCACTCTTTTCTCTCTCTCTCTCTCTGTCTCTCTCTCTCTCTCTCTCTCTCTCTCTCTCTCTTTCTACATCCATATCCTACACTCACGACCCTCATTTTTACTCTCATTCTCTCTTTCTCAATCCCTAACTCTCTTTTACTTTCCTAGCTACGCACAACGTAAAACTACCTTTTTCAGTCGACTCGCAATGTGCCCTTTATTTCTTCTTCTACGTTTTCGTGTGTATGCCTTCATAAATGTTGGGTGTATTCCACCGTCTCGACTGCCTCTTCCCTCAAACCCCTCCCCCCTCTCTCCCTCTCTCTCTCTCTATTTTTCCCTTCTATTTCTCGGGAGTCACGAGCAAACTAATTACAAAAATGTTAGGCGTACACAGAAAGGAAAAGAAAAAAAAAAATTGAAGAAACAGAGAGAGTGAGAGTGAAAGAGCGAGAAAGAGAACGTAGGGAAATAACCCTCACGGAATAAATAGCTCCTGGCGTTAAGTGTGTTTTAGGCGGAAACGAGAAGAGACGCTTGCTCTAGCGGATGCTGCATCTGCCGTCTCGCGTAAATCATATTCGCGCGTACTACTATCTTCTTTCTTTATCTTTTTTTTTTCTTTTTATTTTTCTTCTTACTCCTCCTCCTCCTCTTGTTCATCCTCTTCTTAACTTTTTTAACCTTCTAAATATATTTATTTTTTCCTTTTTTGTTATTATCCATCCCCCTTTTTTTCTAGCTGAATGTAGTATAACTAAAATTTAAAATGAGAGTTTCGTATCTGGGTTATCAAAATATCGATCAGTCATCTTTTAAGATCGTAATAGAAAAGGTGCTGCTTTCTATTCGAAATTTCTATTTCCAATCATCGAATAAATAGTTGTTTTTTTTTTTTTTCAAACATCGATCAATATCCTCTCTATACCCAATGATTATACTAACATCGATAAGAGATTATCCACGAACGGCTTAGTATGTTTATTTTTCTTACTTTAAAATGCATCGATCTCGATAAATCACGTCGAACGATTAAAAAGGACTCGTCGCCGTCGTCGTCGTCGTCGTCGTCGTCGTCATCGTCGTCAAGGCGGTCGAGTATGTTTTCAAATATATCCACCCACACGTTTCTCTCTTAGGTTTAACTCTTAACGAAAGATGATGTTTCTCTTTTTCCACCTTGGTACAAAAATAATATTTTTCTTATTATACGATAAACTATCTTTCTTTCATTCATTTTTTCTTTAAAGGAGAACGGGTGTAAGCTGACTGCCATTAATGGAAGCGAACACATTCGGTACAATGAGATTTATGTTCTCGACGGATGACGGGCGAATATAGTATATCATACAGGGATAAACGGCAATGCGTTATGGGTTCATTTAGCCGTATCGCGTGGCTCAAGTTATAGAGGGTGGTACCAGATGCGTAATTTATTCCTCGCGAATATGCCGTGTCGCTTTTACGTGAGCTCTTTGCGAACACCGATGACGATACCGTAAGTATAATTTGCGATACATATCGAATAAATAGAAAAACAAACGTTATATACGTTCACGTATAGAAAAATAATGTTACTTTATTATAAAACATGAAATTCGTTAATTCATATATTAACCGATTAAACAATGAAATAACTATACTGTAAATATGAATGAAGGTAGAATTACATACATTAATCATCGAGTAATATAAAAATTCACGATAGGTGAATGTATGTTAGTTATGAAATTGAAATTTGATCCATAGATTAAATCCGATTAGATTAGCACAACTATCGCAACGTTGGTTTTCAAAGTATAGGAATAGGATAACTATATGTACATTGTTATAAAAAGAAAAGTAGTTTTATAAATGGATCAAATTTCAATCTCATATTTTAACTACTCGTCTTTCGTGAAAATTTAAGTATCAAATAAAATGATATTTATATGTTTCCCTAAATGCCTATAAACTTTTAGGAATCACCTTAAATCATCAACATGTCGGAATAAAATATACAGTCCCACCCACCACCCCCATAGTTATTCGTTTATCACGAAAGAAGGAAGTTTGTCATCGTATTTGTTAGCACGAACGGTAGACGTGCGAGCAAGCAATTAAAATACGTAATTAACAATAACAATTCAGCCTATCTCTTGGTCTCTATATTTCATTGAACTTTGTCGCTGGTCGTGTCATTATGTTAAATTGAACTACGAGTTTGTTGGTGTAGCAAAGCAAGAGGATGGGGAAAGAGGGTAGTAACGATAGTAGTAGTAGTAGTAGATGCACACAGACAAAGAGAAACAAAGAGTGGTGGGAGGGAAGGTGAGGGCAAAAAGAGAGGAGTAGGAGAGAGAGTGATGTTTCCACGTCGCAGGGTTGAAGTGAAATTTTCAGCGACAAAAGTGCAATCCGATCCTAAACCCCATTTGAAACCAAATACCTCGCTCGACGCTTCAGCCACCCTCGCGAAACGGTATACGCGTGGTGAAACCTCGACGCGCGATGTTGATCCTGGAAAAACTGATCCCCCTTCCTGTACACCGAGATGCCCTCTCCCGAGTTTCTCCTTTTTTTTGTATTTTATTTTATTTTATTTTATTTTTTTGTTCTTTTCTTTCGAACGAGACAAAAATATTAATATAGAGTACTGTGTTAACGCTAGATTTCCAGTAGGTTTATTCTAGTTATTTGTTTTTTTTTTTATTATTTCGTTAACGAATCGATAAAAATTTATTCGCACGGAAAAAGAAAATTCATCCCGCGACAATTAAGGACGGAAAAAATTCTACCGACTTAATTTATTATATTTTATTTACGTTTATTTTTATAGTCTAATCGTTCTTTCTCTATCTATCTATCCATCTCTCGTACCTTTTTCTCTCTTTTTTTCTTCTGACTCGAGACGACGAAATTAACGCTTTCAACGGCTGAAAGAACGAACACAAATGAGGAAGAAACGAGGTAGGGAAAAAAATGTTGTCATGTATTTTAACGATCCGTCGTCTCTTCTTGCCCTAGAGGACGAAACACCCTGTCTGATACTAACGTCAAAAGTCATTTTCAAGATTTTCCGCGTGATTTACGAGACCAATGCTTTCTTCCACTTTATTGGCTTGCTGCTGCTTCTGCTTTTGCTTCTACTACTGCTACTCTGTTCTGTTCTTTTCTTTTCTTTTTATCAGTGACGATCGTGCTGTTCCAGACAGAAACGAGCATCGGTAATGAACTATCGAACACTCGTTATGTACGGTACAATGAATGTTAAATAAAGAGATGGATGGAAAGAAAATGAAAGAAAGAGAAAGAGAGAGAAATGGGTAACGAAAAAAGACGTGAAAGATGAAGAACAAAAAAAATGAAGAAAGTGAAAAAGAGAAGAAAGAGATTCTAGAAGAAGATGGCAACACGAAGTCTGCCAAAAGGCAGACACCGTGTAGTATATACACCGTGTCCCTCGTTACACGCCTAATTAACGCGACAAATTGCCCAGCGAGAAATAAATGTTTGTACGGTTAATCATTCGACGCCGCGTTCTATACGCCCTTTTCTAGAAAGGCGTCACGCGTTGAAAGGGCGTCGACTCCGGGGGAGTTCTCCTTCCTTTCCCTTTGCACCCTTTTCCTCCTTCATCACCATTCTCCACCTTACCTTATCTTCAACCTATAAAGCTTTTACCTCTCCTGACATTCTTGTTTCTCAAATAACATCGATTATTGTCGTTGGTAACGACGAAGTTACGTATCAAAGAAACTCGAACTTTCATTAGAAAGTGGAGAAGGTAAGGCAAAGAGAAGGATACAGAGAAATAGAGAGAGAGAGAATATTAACGTTTTTAACCAATTTTGAACGTTTAAAAGCTGATATTATTTTTATTTTTTTTTTTTTTTTATATAAAATCTTACTTTAGAGAGACGTTAATTAATTTCTTGGCAAATGAATATAATTTGACGATAAAAAGTAATTGCTCATGAGAAAAATAAATAAATTTAATATATATATATATATATAAATCTTATTTCTCGTAAAATAGAGAAAATTTTACCGATGGAAAATATTTTCTCGTTTTCGTTGGCATCTCTTTTTCTCTCTCTTGTGGCGTTCAATGTTAATTCCGAGAGTAGAGCGCAGTTTTCCACAGGATACGTCGAATTACATGGACCGCTAAATTGGGTTTTCGATTTCGCGAAAATGTCGGCTTACGGCTGTAGGTAAATGGTGGCAGGTAGAGACCGAGCACGAGCGAGTGAGATAGAAAGTCGAGAGCTGCGGCAGCCTCGCAAAACTTTGTGCCAACCTTATTACGACTCCTCTTAACGAATTTAACCGTCAAGCCAAAACTTGACGTTTGAGTTTCACTGTCGTCGACGAGCGAGTACACCGAGGAGGATCGCGAATGAGGTCGGTAAGGATGGTGGTAGGTGTAGGGAAGGAAGGGAGGCTGAGGACAATGTCAGTAGTTCCGGAATAAACTTCCCAAACATATATATGTATGTATATACACGTATCTATATAGATTACATATGTATGTACTCATGTCAGCATACACTGGGGCCCATACGTGCGCCAATATTCCCTGATTTCTCTTAAACTTGTGCTCAAGTTACGACGAAAATCCTACGAATCCGTAAAAGGTGAGGATAGAGAAAATTCGGTAACTCGTATCCTCTCGTTGCTCGTCACTTCGACCTATTTTTTTTTTGTGCAAAGAAAAAAAAATATAAAATCAATATTCAACGGATTGGTACGAGAACAAAATGTCTATAGAATAATTCTATATTAATTAAATATGATAGTAATAATAATAATATATTAAATTGATTAGCACGTAATCGTTTCACGTTATCATAGTTGGTTATAACGCGAAATAAATGAACTAAGTTAGTTTCTTTTTCTTCTTTCATTTTTTTTTTCCTACCTTTATCTAAGCGCTACCATTAATAGTCGAAAGTGAAGAAAGAAAGAAAGAAAGAAATCGAGCGAATTTATAGGATCGGAAAAATCCAATTACACGCGGACGATTCGTAAGGGTCGAAATGCGGTGAAAACGGCGGAGTTCCTTTCGTCGAGTTAGGTGATGCAGCAGTTCTATCGAACAAGTTGGAGGAGGAGTCCTGCATTGGACTTTGATATCCAGTAACGGCTAAGGTACGTATATGCTGCTACCTTCTACTTTCTCAATCTACTCCTCCCCTTCTCTTCTCGGACCTTCCTCGGTCTCTTCACGAATCCCGGATCTACGAGGTTGGTATCAACGACCGCAAAACGATAAATCTCCGTCTCTACCGAAACGGATCAAACCGAAAGCAATTACATCCTCGTGTAATCTGTAAATCGGTAGGTATACATATACACGAAGAGATAAAGAGAAATAGAGAGAATAAGAAAGATCTTTTAACTATGGTGTCGCTTTTCTTAGTAATAAACTTAATCGTTGTTACACAACACGAATGTAGGTGGCTATTTTTAAACAAGTCAAAGAATTAAATAGAATAAAAGAAAGAATTTAATATATCGGAACAAAGGCAATATATAAAACGATTTAAGTTCAATTAATTAAGGGATATATAAATAACAACTATTACAATGGAGAATACAATAAAATGTAGCAGATATAAAGAAATATATAGACACGATTCAAAAAGAATGTGAAAAAGAATGGAAGAAAGAAAGAAACAGAAAATGATAAAAGAAAATAAGAAAATTGATAAAAGACGAAATACGAAACGTTCGTTCGATAACCATGTATATAGGTTTGTCGTTCCTACGTTCGATCGTAAAAGGGTCTTTCCTATCTTTCATATAGTCTCGTCACGATTATATGAAACCTATGCGTTATATCTGCCATTGCTATTACTCCTCTCTATCTAATGTAACTCTTGTTGAAAACAAATTTATTCCGTTGAAAATATTCGCAAAACAGAGAGAGAGAGAGAGAGAAGAGAAATCATTCGTTCGTTCGTAATCTAACAGATCATCGTGAACTCGTTAAATTATTCGTTATGGAATCATTTAAATTGTTCCTCGTCGAAATATAAAACGGGACTATTTTTTTTTCCTTTTTTTTTTGTAATCGTACCGTTATTTACACGATTTTACAATTTTGATATCAGCATACGGATACATTTTCCAATGAAAGATTAATTACATTTCGAAACGTATATTTACGGTGAGAAATATGTCATATACAACGTCAAATATGTATTTATTAATCATGCATACATATATATATATATATATATATTTTATACTGTATGGTATCACATCGAACGTCTTCATTACAATACGACATTTGAAACTATACTGAAAATATTATATTTTAAAAATATAACTATCCTGATAATATCTTTGATAAAAAAAAAAAAACAAGAAGAAAAAAAAACAATAATAACAATAATAATATCGTAAAAATAATATTGAAACTTCCGTAAATCATAATAAAGAAACGTCATCAATATTAATAACATTCAAATTCGCATCGAATTAAAAGTGAGTAGAAAAAAATGTAGACAAAAGGATCGTTTAAAGTTCGTCGCGAGTTATTACGAGATCGTATAGTATAAAAAAAAAAATAACAAAAAAAAAAAAAATAACAGGTCGAGAAGCAAGCGATTTTTAAAAGTTTTACCTTGGAGAAAACCTGCAAGGAATCTTAAGTTAATTGGTCTTGTAAAACGTAGATAAGTGCGCTACGGTAATTGTTTGCTTCCATTTTTCTCGAGTTTTGTAGATCAACAAAACCTCTTTCTCTTTTCTTCATTGTCTACCTTTTGTATTATTTCTTTTTTTTCCCCTTTCTCTATCTCTATCTATCTATCTATTACTCCTCTTTGTCTCTCTCAAATCAATCGACCCGGTTTCACGAGAGCTTTCGCTAAAACGATGAACGGACGTCTATGTGCTTTAAATTGCTTACGGATATCGAATATTGGCGACACGGATTTGCTATTATTTCCCATGTTTTTGATGGAAAATATATAAACGGGATCTCTTTCGTAGAATTCCACTTAGGTACTTCAAATTCATGAAATAGCCGGTACGCGCTACCGCTAAATCGTTTTACACTAGTATCACAAAATAAATGGAACAGAAGTGTTACATTCGCGTAGTGAATCATTCTTCGATGGTACCATACATGTAGTTATCTAAACGTGTATATACATATGTGTATGTATGCATATATATAGGTATATATAACAAGTACCGATGAGAATACAAGTACTTACTTGCTGTGTGCGACAGCAATTCCATTACGACTTCGTTTCGTGTGAATACACACAAACACATACACCATAGGTATATAAATCGTTTCGTATATACCAAAACGTTTTTACCTTCCAATCGATTCTATATATTGTAATTTCCAAAAAAAAAAAAAAAGAAAGAAAAGAGAAAAAGAATAAAAAATAAAAAAGTATCGTTTAATTCAATGCACGGAAATGTGTTCTCTCTCTTCCTCTTTTTCTCTATCTCAAAAATTTTCCTATGAATATTTACAACGTCGCTTTATCATTGCGTATGAAACGTACGGCGTTGTGGAATATACGTGGGAAAAAAATGTTTCTAAATTTCAACCGAACTATACAATTTTCTACGACACACTTTTATCGATAACGGTCGATGAAAAGAAAAAAAAATGGAAGTAATAAGTACAAATAATAAATAAATAAATACAAATATTTAATAATAAATCATAAAGAAAAGACAGATTACGAGAGTTTAAGTATCCAGGAGCTTTTTTACCATAAATTATCTCGTCACTTTAAACACTTTCAAACTTATATACATACTAGGATGCACCGTTCACGAGTTACTATTATAAAATGTTGATTTAATATAATTCTAAACTATTTAATAAATTATAACAAAAAACAAAATAATACCACAATTAATAATGGAATACATAAAATAATAATAGAGAAAAAAATATACAAAGTAAGGTTAATTTTATCGAAATGATTGAATTGTAATACAGCACCATCTATTAAAAATTTACAGTACCTAAAGACCAAGATAATCTCAAAAAAATTATATCTTTAAATTAGCAATAAGAAAATGAATACTATCCTATGTATTAAATTGAACAATATCACCCAAAATGAAAAATATTTCATTAAAATCACTTCAGTAATTTCGAAGTTCATTGGAAACTAGAAATGTGACACTGAATTTTTATATATAAAGATATATATGTACGTCATTCAGGTCCAAGACAAACCAAAAAAAAAAGGAAATAAGAAGAAAAACACGCTTAGAAATCCGGTTGCTCGATATCTGTCTCATCCCTTCACCCTTTAACCCCCAGAAGATCAGAATTCTAACAACGAGACTCCTCGTTTCATCTTCGTCCTGGAAAAGGATGATCGCGTCCTACTTCTGTATGGAATGGTAATTTTCCCGAAAGGAAATGACATCCGCCGCGGAGACACTAACACACTCGAAATGACATTCGTCCTGTTATTTCTCGATAAAAAGGGGAAGGGGGAAAAGGAAGGTAGAAAATGGAAGTAAAAGGTTTGGAAGAAAACGGAGTAGGGATAAACCACGAATCTGCGTTTTTCTTCAAAACGAGCAACAGTAGAGTCAGCTTCTTCTTATTCCTGACAAGCAAAACAACGAGAAAGAAAATATCTTTATGGCACAATTTTAATGGCCGAATATCTCGTAGCATCTTAAAAGAATGCGAAATAATCGAATACGTTTTATTTCACCTGTTCTTTTTTCTTTTTCCCACCTTTCCCTTACATACCACTCTCTCTCTCTCTCTCTCTTTCTCTCTCATTGTCCTTTTTCTTTAATCTTCTCGTGCTTCAAAGTTATATTCAATTATTTCACGACTCCACCCATAAAAAAAAGGGCTTCTTTTTAATTCTCTTTACATCTTTCTTACTCTGATTCATTCAATCGTACCCTCTTCTTCTTCTATTCTCCTCTCCTCTCTCTCACCAATTCTTGGACAGCTTGATTAAAAAAAACAGAAACGACAATGGGAGTAAAGAAGCAAGGAAACAGGTTTCCATTCATACCGTACTGTGTTGAGGCACGTTCGACGCGCTTCCAGTTGTATCGGCATGTCTACTGGTAGGGTGGAAGGAAGGAAGGAAGAAAACAAGAAAAAAATAAAAAGGGAATGAGAGAGAAAGAAAAGGAATAAAAGAAGAAATAAAGAGATCCTATCCACGGCCATCATAACTTAATCCAGGCTTACGACGAAATTCTTTAAGAGCTTCTGTACATATATATAGATATATCGTCATTTCACCCCTTTTCTCTTTCGATCGAAGTTTCACCTAAGAAGAGAGAGTGAGAAGGAAATGGTCGAGGGCATTTCGAAATCATTCTCTCAAAGTTGAACAAAAAGAAAAAGAAAAAGAAAAAAGAAAGAGAGAGAGAGAGGGAAAGAGAGGTGGCCGACCTCGGGGCTCGTGCTTTCCCCGTTCCGAAGATTAATCGATATTTTCGCCGGACTCGAAGTCGATATTAGTATCGTACCTTGGCACACAAGAGTTATTTCTCATCGTCGATTAAGCTAGGATCCTTGCTTCGGCATGGATCAAAGGGCCCTCTATATATCGATGAAGTCTTTATCGTTTCTGTAATAGATTATACGTGCTGGGTATGAAAGTGGGCGAAAGCTTTACAACCTATGCTCAACTGATTTACAGTACGAGCAAAAACTTGTAATTGTAAGAATGACAAATCAAAAGAATAATAACTAGGAGGAGAAGCAGGAAACAAAATGAAAAAAAAAAAAAATATGAGAGAGAAAAAGAAATAGTTTCCGGTTTCAAATTCGTTTTATGTTAGTCAAGAAAATACTTTCGTAATGTGTAAATGCAAACAAAATGAGGATAGGAAATAGAAAGAGTGAAAAAGAAGAGAATGAATGAAGGGGAAGAAGGAAAGGGAATAAAAAAGAAAAAGTTGAAAAAGAAAACAAAAGGAAAGAAAGAAGAGAAAGAAAGATAGAAAGAAATGTTAGTGGGTGATGCCCAGCCAGCAAAGAACAGTCTCGCACGAAGTACCGTCGCATGTTTTGACAGACGTCAGAGATATATACGGATGCATTTTGTTTGCTCATCTTCTCTCATACGACCCACTTCTCTCCTCGGTTCTTTTCACCTTCTTCTTATTCTTATTCTTCTTCTCCTTTCCATCTTTCTTATGTCCTTGTCCGCCTTATTCCTATACTACAACCTTTTTCCTTTCCATCTAACTCCCACTATTTACTACCACCTTGCTAAAACTCTCTTTTTAGCACACACGCTCAATGCACTTATTTTCTTTCTTTTCTTTTCTTTTCTTTTCGTTTCTTTTTATTTCTTTCGTTCGTTCTACTCACATAAATCTTATTCGCACCGCAGCATCTACATTTCGACACTCTAGCAACGATTTCGAGACGTCTCGTGTCATCAAGCATCCAACCGAGAACGATTTCTACAACAAGAATCTTCAAAGACTGTGTGTCACTACTTAAATAACCTATCCCAAGATCTTTGCCACTTTTTTATTCATTTTTATGTAATCATCGAATAAAATGATATCAATGAATTCGTTTGACTCGAATAACAGCAAATCAAACTTTATCTTATATTTAATTCTTATTCAAGACACGTACGTATAAATTACGGAAGGTATTTCTCACGTGTACGAATCAGTGTTTCTTTTGAATGAGTTCGCACGTTCGAACAATAGAGAATAAGTTAAAGGTGTAGAAACGAAGAGAAGAAGGACTATTACAAAACTAACGTCTAGTTTGTTTGAGAAGGTAAAAAAACACAATCAGAAGGAGCGTTAAACTAGTCCCTTTTTCAAACGTACCAAAATCACGCTGTACCTGACCAAATTCGCACGCTGACCCCAGGTGTTCTCCTTCGGTGACTCCCGACACGATCCACGGTCTATATAACAAAAGGTTTCCAGAAGCACGAGAGAGAAGAAAAAAAAAGAATAAAAAAGTAAAAAGAAAAAGAGAATCGACTGGAGTCCCAGGACGACAACAACGGGTGGTTAGAGGTATATAGGCATTGTCCAAAAAATATAGAACGAATTGGAGAAAGCGGAAAGCCGCGTAATATAAATGTTAATGTCGGGGGAAAAAAGAAAGAAAGAAAAAAGGAAGGAGTGAAACAAAGAGAGAGAGAGAAAGAGAGGAAATAAAATAGAATAAAATGAATAAGGGTAAGACATTACTGATGCGTACACATTCGTTGAGAAAAAATATGCTGGGAAATGCATAGAAATTCCAAAAGATTTACCAAAGCTAAAATGGGAAAGAAAAAGGAGAGTTGAGTCTAGTCTACGAAATGCACCCGTAGGGATCAAACTTGATAGTGTAACGCGAATAGGTTAGAAAGAAAACGTTGATTTAACGTAGGAGAGTGGGTAGGGGGAGGGTTTGGTGAGACGGGTTTCGCGTAAAAAGCCACGCGAAAGTCAGTCGCGTTTATGTAAGCCGCGTTCTTCGTGCAGAACATGTAACAAGGGCTCCGTAATAAATTTTGGCCCTCTCGAGCAGCCCGCAACAACGTTTTCGCCGCTCACTTTGCGTGGCTGTCCGGACAGAAAAAGAATTCCTCTTCTCTCTGGACCGTACGCGAAACGTTCACTGTTATCTTTTTTGTTTCTTTTATATTTTTCTTTTTTATCTCTGTTTCCCTTTTCCCTCTTCCTCTCCTTTCCGACACAACACTTACGACCTTTTGAAGGTGGTTGATGGGCCCCCGCCACCACACCACACCACACCACACCACACCACCCCCGCACGCATCTTTTCATTTGCATGCTCACCACGTGATTCATGTCCGTTGAGGCGGACGCGTAGTCTCGCCTCCTGGGGCGGAGGACACGATCCAAAAGTCCAGAGGCGTTCCACGCGGTGAAAATCGCGTTTCGTGTTTCTACGTTTCGTATGCTGTCCCAACCCTACACACATACACTTCTTTTCTTTCTCAAGTTATTTACGTTCTCTCTCTCTTGCGAGTCTTTCGAGGGATTTACAGAAATATCTCTTTCTTTCTTTTTCTTAACACGGTATGCCAGATTTGTTTCGTTCTTTAAAACGACATACCAACCAAAAAAATGTCCAAACCAGTACGAGAAATAATAAAGATATCCCTATGTTTCCCTTTCCATCTCCTCTCCCTCCCACGAGTTTCGTTTCAATAAGCTACTGGATAACTTATCACCGAACAAAAGGAGAATACGTAAAATTCGAGGGGATACGTGAGACGACGATAAAACTATGTCTTTAGTATTCATAAGTATGTCGGTTAGACTCATAGTAGGAGAAGTGAATAAACTATAGAACGATTATTTAGAGACGCGCACGCGCCCACCTCGTTCAAATTACCCTACACCCATCGTTAGACTGATCCTGATTTCAATAATCACTTTGGAAACGATCCTTATCGTTAACTCGTTTCTTTAACAATTTTCTTTTTTATTTTTTTCATCCTTCTCTTCTCTCATTCATTTACATTCTTTTTCTCTCCTTTATTTCCTTCTTTTTCCGTAACGAAAATGACAACGCTTTTATCTCGATCAAAGGTACACGCGTATCGGCTTGCTGGTTGGTTGACTAACTAACTCGATGGGTCTCTCTCTTCTTCCATGTCCCATCTCGAAACTCGATACGACGAAATCGCGTTAACGATTTCCATGAGGAAAATAGAATATTTCGACTTTACCAACGAGGTTGGTCTTGATTAACTCGTCCGATAATCCCTTCGAATGGTCCGTTTTAAGCATCGTTCGGGCCTTCAACAGGTAGATGAAAATTCGAAATGCGACGTACTTTGGACTATGGTGATTCTCATTCTCTCTCTCTCTCGTAATCTCTGTTTCTCTCTCACTCTTGGAGAATGCACGCGTTGGTTCGAGGGAATGAACGAATGTGAACGAACGAATGTGAACGAACGAACGAACGAACGAACGTGTGGCTGGCCGAACGATGGCCCATTGGAATCTCCACGGTCGCATAATCCACCGACAATGGCCCCTCTAAACGGAGATTTGTCCGATGACAATAGAGAGACCCTATGGTTGAACCAACGTAGTTTGGGTAAACCGAAAGCTCACGCGTATACGCATTCACGTACTCACGCAACCAAGCATCCACGCAAAACCTTAATTCTGATTTATCGGTTATCCGTAAACGTTATACTGCAAAACGAAAAGTCTTTACCGGTTGGCCAAATTGTAACTATAAGATAGAGAGAGAAAGAAAAAAAGAGAGTAAAGGATGATTCTTTATTACCCTATTACCTCCCCGAGTAATCTAATCTCTAATGACAATGCTTTAAACCGTATTGCCAATGAATATCGTAAAATAGGGATTGAAAGGGGACGAAGACGACTCTTCCAACTTTTCTCCCTTTCATTGTCTCTCTTTCTCTCTCTTGTCATTTCTCTTTTCTATTCGCAAACGAAAGGATTAAACTTAAGAGCTTGGAATTGAAAAGCGACCCTACCACGGCTGTTCGTTGAATAAAACACTTTATTAGATTTTCCCCGCAACAGTAGCAAAAGGTAAGACTTTTGTGTAAAGTATATGATGCGAGAGAAGTGATACAAGAGTTGAAAATAAATTTTGTCGATCAAAACTACTACCAGGGAGGCGCGTGGCCCTTAATGAAATTTTAGAGAACCAAATACGTTGACTTAAGAAGTAAGCGAACGTACGAACGTATGAATGAGTGAGTGAGTGAACGAAATGAAAATGTGTGTGTGTATGTGAGAGAGAGAGAAGAGAAGTCCAAAAGTTATTACGAAGATATACAGTTTCGGTGGATGCCTGTCGACTCGAAACGAGGAAACCACGTCGTACTCGCGCTAGCACACAGTCGTGCATTACAACTAATCCTCTCCGCGCTTCGAAGTTACATCCTAATAAATCAAGGAGAACCGAGATGGAAGAGGTAGTAGATGCACCAGGCATCACGTTCTTGTTGTCTCTCTCTCACTCACTCACTCTCTCTCTCTATCTATCTATCTATATCTCACTTCTTCTCTGTGGACACCGAACAACCACCAAATTTCGAAAACGTGTCGATGCATACGAACATTGCCAATGCTGTCCATTTCGGTATGTTTCCAGTGGTAACGACAGACACACAACGCGGAACGAATATAATATTCTTCAAATTCGGGAATATCGAGCAACAATGCGTAGTCACGTGCCTGCTGTCTGGATACGAGTTACCTTTCCTGCAATCTGTCTCTTTCTCACTCAACCCCTTCTTTCTCCTCCTCTTCCTCATCCTTCCTCATCCCTCTGAAACTATCTCTTTCTCTCTTTCTCTCATTCTTGTTTGAAATTCATTTCAAAAGCTATACCAAAGTTCCAAACACGCGAACGCAACACTCGACCACGCGTTAAAAAGAGAACGAGAAAGAGTAATAAAGGAAGGGGAATGAGAAATACGCTATGGGAGAAACTCAGCGGGGACACCATTATTATGGTGGAAAATAGAAAAAAAGGTGGTGGTAGTGGTAAACGTGAAAAAATGCGTCGACTTCTTTCGGGCTTTAATTCTTTGTTTGACCTGGGCACGAGTCGGGTCTTCTGGTACCTAGGTACTGTGGAAAAGCACTCGAAAAACATTCAAAAAGCATTCCTTTTAATTCTCGTTCGTTCATTCGTTCGTTGGTTCATTCGTTCGTTCGTTCGTTCGTTCGTTCGTTCGCTTACTCGCTTTTGCTGGACAACGAGGAAGAACTCTGTGCTCGGTGAATTTTAATGGAAAACGACTCTACTACTACATTCGGGTGCCGATTAAACACAACTGCATTCGAGGCGCGTCCCTTCGATGTAAACTATCGGCAAATGGGTTGTGACCGAAGTGCGATGCGTGCATCCCACTTTTTTTTACCTTTTTTTCTGTTTCTAGAGTAACGATGATGAAGCGGAACTGGGAATACAAAAAAAAAAATAAATAAAATGAAAAAAACAAAAATAAATAAAAAAAAAAGATCAAGCCTTTTTTTTGCAAAAGATACGTCGTCGTTGGCATCATCGTAGCAACCGAGCGTGAAGGAGATAATGCCTTTGTATTGTGTATACAACATACACATATGAGTACTCTCTTTCTCTCTATCTATTCTTGTCTTTCTCTACTCTCTCCTATGTCTTTCTCTATCTTCCTGTCTGTATGTCTGTCTGTCTATCCGTTTGTCTCTGTCTCTCTTTAACTTTACGAACCCGACGAGGTACGATAAAGTGGCAGAGATAACAAAGGTAAAATAAACAGTCCGGTGATTTTGACTTTTGGACGTCAACGTCACCCGTTCGCCGTTGCAGTAGCAGCAGCATCCGCTGTTGTCTCCTCTCTTTCTTTCCTTTTATTCCTATTATTTTTTTTCTCTCTCTCTCTCCCTACCATTGTTATTCCTTTTCATTCTACTGGCAGAGATTTTTTTGTCTGTCTTCTATTTTTTCTTTTTTTCTTTTTTACTATCGTTTAATTAGCTAATAAAACATTATGACGCTCGCAGCAGATACATTGTATAACGTTCGAACGTTATTACGAACGGCGACTGACTGACTCGTTAAACTTGTTTTTTGTGTGAAAAAGGGACGGTAACAAAAAAATATCTATATATGTGTGTATTTAAAAAAAAGGAATCAAAATAGAAAGGGGATATAAAAAAAAAAAAAAGAAGTAAGAGGAATTTAATAAACGAGCAACCAAATGAGAGAACCACACGTATACACTTTCATACACAGATCTACAGAGAATGTTGCTTGTCCTTTCTTTTTATCTCTCTCTCTCTCTCCCCCTCTCTCTCTTTTATTCATCGACGGCATAAAAAATTTTTTAAACGAAAATTAACAGAGTAAGGTAAAACGCCAACGTTCACTCGGGAAAACGCATCACAGTCATTTTTCATTAGGAAAGCACTCGGTAGGACAACCGTACGAGAAAATAAAGAAGCGTGAAGAAAAGAACCAGAGAGAGAGAGAGAGAAAAAGAGAATGAAAGACGAAAAACAAGAGAGAGAGAGAGAGAGAATGAGAGAGAAGAAAAAAAGAGATGTGATGTGATAAAATGTTGGTAACCCTTTCTCCAGAATAAATTCTTTGTTTGACCTGCGCACTTCCACGGCGTAAAGAAAACCATTAATTTCAGCATCGGAATGGATAGACCGTAGTCCACCAGGTAGAAAATCGTTCCTAGCAGACGTATCGACAACCATCCTTGAGTTCTTTCGTCGATGTTTCCCCGTAGATTCTAATGGAACTTTCGTTAAATTCAACGTGAAAGTGTAGTTGCGTACAATACACACCATGTTTTTCTATACACTTTACGAAGGAATTCGTGGGGGGGAAAAAAGAGAACAGAAAAAAGATAAAAAGAAAGAAAGAATGTAACAAAGAGAGAAAGAAGAAAAATTCGATAAAAAGAACATAAGATAATTATTTTACTTTGAAAAAAAAAAAAAGAAATATGAAATAATTTATACATGCATAAAGTTCACAAGTACGAATTAACATTGATTTCGGTGTAATTTACCATGCGCCTACACACGAGAAGTGGTCAATTTATCTTGAGAAAAATTATTTAGTAGTTAATTTATCTACGATCGATAGAATAAGAAAAAAAAATAAATAAGGTGAAGAAAAAAGAGAAAGAAGTAGATAAGAGGTAATGAATAATAAGATTGAAAAATATATAGTGGTGAAAACTTTCTAAGCACACTGTACGAATGTTATTTGAGTGTGTTGGTGTTAGATACAGCAGGTAGACCAAGGCGTTACGGTTATACTAATTACAATATATCTCGATCGAGGTACAACACCGTAATCGGCCGTAATTGTTGTCGGAGAGGTGATTAATTGTCCGAAGCCGGTGCGTGAACTCGCATGCGCGTTACGCAAAGGCAACCTGCACTGTGTCATTATAAATAATAAATCTAATCGCGCTATGCGGACACTCCGTTTATCATCAACTTAATTATCGATGGCTAGATTAATTACTATGCTGAGAAACAACGACAGCCATAGAACATCGGGTTCCTCTCTTTCTCTAACATAAGAGGAGGTTCATCTTTTTTTTTAAACTCCCCTGTCATATTTCATTGGTTCTTCGTTATCACTGGTAAATATCTACAGACTGTAGAAAAAAAATGATACAAACGTTTACAAAACGGTTAGATTTGATTCGATTGGATTCGACTCGATTCGATTCGATTCGATCTAATCGAACCGATTTCCATGTACAAATATTTCCAATATTTCGTGGTACTCGACCATCCGCAAAATTCACGTTCATCCGACGATGATTCTCTCTTCTCGTGCAGCCATTCCACAAATTTCTAACGACCGCTCTCCGCCATATCGAGCGAGTTAACTTTTGCTCGTACGCGCAATCCAAATGAACGAGGTCGAACGCGAGAGAAATTTAGCCAAAGGTGCTGTGAAATATTCGCGGTCTCTGCTCTGCTGACTGTACTCGAAACGCTTCTCTATGCGCCAGTAAAACGTCCTATTCACTCCGCCCCCTGTTCATCCCCTTTCTTCCCTTCCTTTCCTTTTGCGAATATCTAGGTATACCGTGGTATCTTATAGGTATACGTTACTACGTCCCCAGTACTCTCACACAACCTTCCTTTTCTCTCTTCTACCTCTTCTACTCTTATATATATATATATATATATATATATATATATATATATATATATCTACTATGTATTACATTATACACTCTCTACATACTACTATACTCACTATACTATTCGGTAATATGCCAGTAGTAAGGTAATGCAAATAACCATGCGATTAAACTCTAACCGAGAGGGTTACTAGCGAGAAACTCTCTATCTCTCTCTTTCTCTTTCTCTCTCTCTCTCTCTCTCTTTCTCTCTCTCTCTCTCTCTCTCTCTCTCTCTCTCTCTCTCTCTCTCTCTCTCTC
>NW_015148987.1:7578-51859 GCF_001465965.1 Polistes dominula | reverse complement strand
TCTCTCTCTCTCTCTCTCTCTCTCTCTCTCTCTCTCTCACTCTGTCTTTCTTTCTCTGTAACTTAACGATACTCGAGAAGAGAACTCTCAGCCTCGGGCTATGGAACTTTATTGTACGACCACAAGCTTACTTTGAATTTATATGTCTCCTCTTTGACAAGTAGACGATGTTCTATATTATTCTTTGTCTTTTCTAAATTTTTTTCTTTGAAAATATAAGAGATTTCGAACATAGTATTATTTATCTCGAGAAATAAAGTTCGTTCATTCGTTTCTTCCTTTGATTTTCTTTAAAAGTTACTAATAGATCGTGATTTTTCGTCTAACTTTTTTCGAACTTGACCAACTGTAAAAGAAACGAAGAAAAAGTAGAAAGAATCTAAGAGAAAGTAAGTTGCTTACTTATAAAGTTCGGATTTTTGGTAAAACAAAAGGGTTACTCGTTCTAAGATTAAGATAGATCACAAATTCCGATATAGATATAAATATCTACTCGCATTTCAACGAGCTTGTTCCGTTTAACTGTCGATGTAACGAATGTGGGCCGAGTTCTACTCTCTTTTACAAAAGCAAAGTCTGAACGTTACTTGGGAAAACATCGTATCGGGCCCTTGACCAAACACTCGTTTCTACCGTCGTGAGTGATGTTTAGCTTGCCGAGTACTGTTTACATAGCTTAATCGAAAAATCATAAGTATCCTAGCACTAGAAGAAGAAGAGAAAAAAAAATATAAATACAAAAAGATGATTAACGTATCTAAAAGATACCGAAAGTATCATCGACGGTGTAGAATCTTCGTCACAATTTTACAAAACTCTTTGTAAAAAATTTTCCAAATAATTAGATCAAACAAATTACAAAACACTATAAGATTCTATATTGTATAGACTAGAAAATATTTATAAGAAAAAAAAAATATATTATCTATCACGAGAAAGCATATAATATATAGGGGTATAGTTAACCGTTAGGTTAAGGATCGATAAAATTTCTATGCCAGCATGTTCTGACCAAAAGATTCTTCAATGAAAATTCCTCTGATCATTACTTATATGCTATGAAGTGGAGAATGAAGGATTAGATTAAGGTGTAAAATAAAACACGTGGTTGAGCCAAACAAAGAAACAATGCCTTTTTTATTGGCTCNCTAGAGGGGCGCTTCGGTAGTTACTAGTAGTTGATCGATGCTCACCATGAGTATCGATCGAGACCTTTAATCGATGGAGGTGGATGCGCGCGAATTTTGAATACTGCTAATTACCGTATGATCCTTTTGGATCGTACACAGCACGTGCGAATAATAACAGTTCGAATAAAGTCAAATAAAATTTAACCAAAGGAAGTAATAATATCTTTTTTTTTAAAAAGGGATATAGAGTGAAATCGCTATTATACTTGGTATATAATTCGAAAGAGTTATTGCGACGGGTCCTTTCAAGTTATCGCTTGTAAATCTAATAGCTTCATTAGAACAAGGTACCTATCTATAAATAGATAGATATATCGAAGGACGATAGAGAAAAAGTGTTGTTTTGTTGGAACGATTCGAATAGTATAATATAAACGTAACGTGTTACCTTTTACTACCTACTAGAGGTATGAGAAAAAATAAAAGGAAAAAGAACAGAATAAACAACAAGAAAAAAAACTGCTAGATACGCAGCAGTTCTTCTCATAAATGTATCCCAAAAGAGAGAGAAAGAGAAAGAGAGACGTTAAGAAAATTTCTGACGACCGGTTGTCAATACCAATCAATGTATATCCATGTAAAACAAGAGGAGCTTGGTTTTGGTTCTCTCCAAAGGATGGATTTAGATGAGGGTTTAGATACATAGAGGGAAATCCGGACGCTCGTGTCCCTCATTATCTCGGCATCGGCCACGAGAAACGGGCCCGGTCCGAACAGGTACAAACACAGTGGTTCTCCTTTTTGAACGTGATCGAAGGAAGAACTACCACCACCACCAAACCATTAGGCCTTTTCTCTGGTTCTATTATACTATGCTCTAGGAAGCAAACGATCGAGCTTTCGAACGGAAATCAATTTGCCTAAACGACCCAGTGCCGGACCGAAACGAGTGGTACTTCTTTTTCTATAACGACACCTGTCATTTTCATGCTGAGAGAGACAAATATTTCTTATTGGGCTTTTGGAGTCAACCACAACCACAACCACCACCACCACCATCACCACAACCACTACCACCACCACCACCACCACCGCTACCTACCCTTCACTACCAATGAAACGCACTATTAATAAATCTTATGTAACTATATAACGTGTTTATAATAATAATTATTAGAACTGATGAGATTTTCATAGTCATCTTTCTCCTCTCTCTCCCGCTCTCTCTCTCTTTCTCTCTTCCTTCTACTTCTTCTTCTCTTGCTCGTTTACATCCAAAATACGAGACGATATTTCAAATATCAATGATGAAAAGCGACGATAGAAATCTCTAAATACAATAATTCATTCGTCTTTCATAGTAAATATATATATTATATATACATATATAGAGATACCTTCTTCCTTTTATAGAAAGACGAACAGTTCAAGCAACATTAATTATACAAATTTATGATAGAATTGCTAGCGTGTCGTTCGTATCGTCGCGAACACGAGCGGCTTTTAATCTTTCCCCCCTTTTCGAAAATGTTCGAAAGCATCTTCTGTTGTTCCTTCTCTCTCTCTATCTTTCTCTTTCTCTTTCTCTCAGGAATTGAGTAAAAGCGAAGAAGGATTCTCACCGAAATTCGAAGAGACGAATCGTGCATGCAAATCCTTTGAAACGTGAGAACGTCGGTGGATACGACCAAGATGACGACGACAACGACGAAGAGAAGAAGAAGAAGAAGAAGGGCGTTTTCCTTTCGGATCAGGTTTAAGCATGCATAATCTGTCTTAAGAAGGTATTACGTATTAATGGTTGGAGTTCCTCCTTCTTACCATTCCTGACGTAAAAAAATACGAGACAATTTTGTCCTCCCTCTCTTCCTTCTTTCTTTTTTATTTTGTTTCTTTCAAATCCTTCGAACTTGACTTTTTTTTTTTTGTAACTTTCTTTTACAAAGCAACCTTACTTCTTCCTTCCTACTTATTCTGTTTTTTTTCTTTTGGTACTTTTTGTTTTTATCGCGATAGGGACCTGGACCACCGTACGTTCTCGTTCGCAGCAATAACTTTGCGCTAATGTATTTCGAGGATTTAATTATTCGCGGTCGCGCACGCCGACGGCATATTAATCGAATGCTAATCGAGCCACTGTTAATGGGTCCCTGTTATACTCGAGCGCGGATTTATCGACGTGCGATCTCATACGGCAATTGCCTCGACACCCTCGACGATGAGAACGACGACGACAACAAGAACGACTCTTTAAGAAAAGAAACGAGACAAAAATAAAGTTGAAATCCAACCAAAAAAAAAATAACAGAAAAAGCAACTAAAAACCACCCTCTCGTCTTTGATCTTTTATTTTTTTTCTCTTACACGTCGACAGATTTTGTAAACCGTATCGATTTATTAAAATGATGTTACACATCTTACGACAAGGATGAAAGAGTGAATAAAAGAGAAAAAGAGAAAGAAAAAGAGTATGAGAGAGAGAGAGAAAACAGAGATTAAACGCGCCGTCGTTGAGCTCATCTAGATACCTAGTATCGCTGTGTTGTAATTTGTACCAATTAGATTAATGTGCCGATTTAATTAGTCCGTTCTTCCAGCGTCTGGGTCTCACTTCTCTCTCTCTCTCTCTCTCTCTCTCTTTTACCCTCTCATACTCTCTTGGCCTCCCTTAACTCGTCGTGTACACGTCGCTATGAATATTTCGTGACGAGCCGTAGTAATGTAAGCTGAAAAAAATCCCTCGAGGTGAAGCAGAGTGTGTGTGTGTTTGTGTGTGAGAGAGAGAGAGAGAGAGAGAGAAAGAAAAAAGAACGTTCATTTGGATCATGCTCGCGTGCCTTTACTTTAGCAACGATCGTACGTAAAGTGTTAAAACGTTATAACATAGCTGCTAAAACTATGCTCAACAAAGTGTATCGACGCGAAGATAAATGCTTATATACGCGCGAGACGACATTAAAACGTACGACGTATGAATATCTATTTTCCCATCATCGTACTTGTAAAACGAACATTCCCTTCCTACCCTATACCTTCTCTTTTGCTTGTGTACACGCACACACACATACACTATTTCTCTTTTTGCTTACTCGTTTTCTTGATCGTTCAAGAAAATATCACTAAACACCTAAGATATTTTCAATGTACCAAGTTGTAATTTTCTTTAGCTACCTAATGCATCTCGTTATGGCACTTTTATCACGATTAACTATTAAAGTCGAGACACTTTAAAACCAACACCGTTTCTAACGATTAGAAAAAGAAAAGAAAAGGAAAAAGTGTATATAAATGGGGTTGGGGGATGTAAATGACATTGGATTAAGTTGATAGCTTTACTGAAGTGGCTCGTGGGGGAAAAAGAAAGAAAAGAAAATAAAAGATCGAGTCATTCACTTAAACTAGAATTGCATTTTATACTTTGATCGAATCCTTTTGAAGAAGAAGAAAAAGAGAAAGAAGAAGAAGAAACATACATGTTAGAGAGTACGAAAAGGGGAAACTTATCGGGGTAGAAGCAAGTGTGCATTCTGTATGCATCGCGTACTCTCATTCTCTCATATTCCACTTCGTAGCTCGTGTCCCCCTTTTTTTTTATTTTCTTTTTTTTCACCGTAATAAAAGCAAGACTTTGTTTTCTTTCGAAATGAGCCAAACAACAAAGCAAACAGTCATGAATCGTGAATAACCAAAGAGAGAAGAACAACCCTCTCGATATATCCCACTTGTAACGATGACTCGCTTCAATATCCTATTATTACGCCGAGATTTCGACTTATTGTTAGAAGAATATGAAAGAATAACGAAGAATATGATGACGTTTAACCCGATTCACTGGGACATTTCAAGGTAAACATGTTAATTATAAACGATCGAGGTATTTACCATGTTGAAAGAAAAGTTTCGTTAAATATTCGAAGAAAATGAGATTTTCCGAGCGAAACAGCGGATATACACGGTTATACCTTTTGTTTGTACTTGGTGCTCGGAAAAGCACCGGGAATGTGTGCACACGGAAGCTAGCTGACTTGCAATTAGCTTGAATAAATGAACGGAGAAAGAAAAGAAAATAAAAGTAGAAAGTGGTATGATAAAAATAACTCACAATTTTTCGGCGGGAAGAAGAGCACCCAGGTCGCCTGGTATTTGCGTCAGTCCTCGAAGAGAACAGTCGACCTCTTGACCTCCACAGGAACAAGCCCAAGGACAACTTGCCGTGTTGAGATCGTCCATAGTACCGGAAAGACTTCCAATGCCGAAACTGCCGATGCCGGTGCCAGGACCGTGAGATGCACCACTACCGAGAACTGAGAGTATCAGAAGTAGTCCCCAAGCGCAAACTACGGAACCGCAGCTAACGCTGAGGAAACGTAACGACCAGGAAGGCGTCATAACGCGGATCATTGCCAGCACTTTACGATTAACGTCCTTCACCGCAATATTCGGTCTTTCGAGGATTTTGGCGAAGCGACTCCCGACACGGCTCTTCGGCCGTATGTTATCTGGGTTGTACAGATCGTAGTAAGGACCCTCCGTCGCAATTCCGCTCGTACAAAGTCCACCGTAAACGTAGGGCACGTTTGGGGCAGCGGTAGGAGGAGCACTGCTAGCGCTACCACCAAAGCCAACAACACTAGAAGAACCACCACCACCACCACCACTACTACTAGCAACACCACTAATGACAGACGGTTCCAAGAACGAGGAAATCTCTTGTCCTTCCGCGGGAGGACAACCGAGTACCCGTACCGGACGAAGAATCGGATCCTGATCGAGATGTATGATAGCACACTCGATTTCCTCCGAGTGTCTCAAATCTCGACGATCCTCTGCTCGTTCTTCCTTTGGCTGTTTGTTGTCCCTCGAAAGTTCTCTCCTTCGAGCATGAACTCGACAGAGGCGATAATTCTGATTGATTCCAGGACGCCCTCCTCCTCCACCACCGCCGCCGCCGCCACCTTCACCTCTTCCTCCTTGATAACGTTGATTACGATGATGATGATGATGATGATGATGGTGGTGGTGTGGATGAAGATGATTCTTGCAATAGTAGGTTCTCTGTTGTCTACCTTCCTCGCAAATTCTACCACGGGAAGCCTCGACGTTGTCCAACGTTATTATTCTCAAAGATTTCGTATCGTCTTGGCACTGTTCTTCTTGCCTGGAAGAAGGTTGCTGCTGCTGTTGTTGTAATTGTAGTTGTAGTTGTAGTTGCTTCTGCTTTTGCTTATCGTAATGGTGATGGTGATGATGATGATGGTGGTGGTGGTGACGATAGTCCTCCTCCGCTTGTCTCTTTCGATGAACACAGACAGGGGTGTCCGGTGATGAACGACAAACTCGAATCGCGTATTCCTTCTCGTCTGTGGTTTCTAACTCAAAGTCCGCCAGCGCACTCGGAACAGAACCAGTAATATCTCCTAGTTCTCCCTCCGTTTTCTCCTCCAACCTTCCCTTTCCTTCCTCCTCACCTACTTCTTCTTCCTCTTCTTCTTCTTCTTCTTTTTTCTTTTCGTGTCTCTCTCGATTCGAATCAAGGGACTTAAACAACAAAACTGAAGTGGATGATGATGGCGGCGACGATGGTCGCTCGCAAACTAGACCATCCAGCAGGCCCTTCTGGGGGCCTTCTTCGTGGCCCCCTTCTTGTTCTGGTGGCCTCTCGAGCAAGCTGTCGTCTAACACTAACGGCACCACCCGTTCCTGCGCATCTTGGGCCACAGCTCTCGCTGAGCTTATCTTGATGCTGGTCTTTGGCCAAGTGTCTACCGTACCCAATGACTGGGTACGCGTGGCTAAGCTCGCTAGTTGATTTTATCAAGATAACGTTCAATCTAATATCATCCGTGCTCTGATTAACCAAGAAAATCGACACCGTTTCTCTTTCGATATAAATCGGTAATACGTATCTAATATTATCCTTTTAAATCTCTCTTTATTTCTTTTTTACTTTTCTTTTTTTTCTTTTCTTTTTTTTATATATTCAATTTATATGAATCTTCTATTTATTTGTTATCTCTTAATAATGTTTTAAAACGTTTGCGCAAAATGAGACAAGTTATTAAACAAAAACACGTTGATCACGTACACGTACTTGGGGATCTTTCAAGAAGATGAATATATCGAATCACTATCAGATTTTTGATGATAAGCAACGACTGTTGTATTCTGAACGAATGTCGTTACACAGGCATTATCGAATGCGGCGAATTTGTTGAATTCCTCGTGAAGATTTCTAAGACCTTGCTGCGAGGCAGATGCATCACCTGGTGATAAGAAAAAGAAATAAAAGGAGTTAGAATAAAAGATATAAAAGAGGGTTTTTTTTCGATCAATCGATCGACCGATCGATCTCTCGAATCTCAAGGTTGTCTTTCCGAGAAACGACGACGTTATCAAGGCTTGCATATCGATCGAAACGATCTGATGCACGATCTTAGCGCTATATCTCGTTTCTCGCTAAGAAAACCGATTATATTATACATATAAAACAGATGTTATCTTCTCGTGAAACATTAATCGAGTATTTAAACGGGTGACGGCACTTTGTTTTGCACAAAAGAAAATAATACAAAATCATAAGAAACATCGTGATAGGCGTGGAAAGAAATAATATATTTTCTTAACCCTTTTCTTTATTAAAGTCTCTCTCTCTCTCTTTCATGTATTTACTCGACGTACGCAAAAATAAATGAGAAAAGTACAAATGGCGTGCAACTAAACGCAAAGATAGCGAAAGTAAAAGAGAATGAGAGAGGGCAAATGTCTCTAGCAAGGTGATTTTACTGCAAGTAATATTCTGTAAATCGGTCGTTTCAGCTAACCCCTCGTTTCTGTAATTTAAAAGCGAGCAAATGGCGTTCTTCGTAAGGCCGACGAAGTGAAATCGATACCCTGAAAGAGAAGGAGGCCTAACACGTTATCGTTCTCATCGAACTTTTCTGCCAACTAACGGGCACAATTTTTACATTAGCTTGACCGTATAGACCCGTAAAAAAAGCTTAGCAATAGGGATAGTAGTCGATAAGCCAAATGGAGCTTTAACCTCTAAATAAGCACGTTATACCCAAACACGCTGGTACTATATGATATATATACGCTCGTTCGTTATTTCTCTCTTATCCGTTATATAAACCTCTACTACCCATCCCTTTTTACGTCCCTTTAACATCGTAAATATTAGAAGAAGACTAAAATAATCAATAGGTCGATAAAATCGTGAGAACGATCGATCGTTACGAGTAAACTCATAAATCTACTTGAAGATGCCTATAATATCTGCTATGTATTGTAAATATATATAGTATATGTAGAAGAGTGAAATATGAGTTTTAATAAATAATGTCTGGAGAAGAGAAGAGAAACGCGTTTCTCTTCTTCGACCAAAGTAATTCGTGGAAATAACAGAAAAGTATGCGAGGCAAGCTTTTCGGACGAGAGCAAGCTGTGATTCGCTCGAGCAGACAGAACAGTTTTTACGTCCTGCAGGCGTACGCATAATACAGAGAAAAGCATATTTCCCTTCTTCGACGGTGTACTTCGTACGACGAAGGGATGAGGAATGGGAGAGGGGAGAAGGGACTACGTCGACGTTTCGGTTGGCGAAGCGAGTTCGTACCGAAGGAGGAAAGTCTGTGAGCTACGGAACACATTTGTATGTAGCTTCGTGGTTATACAACCACAATTCACTTCGCCAGACTATCCCCTATATTATTTTTCTTTTTCTTTCTCTCTGTACCGTTCGTTTCCGAAAAGAAACGCACGCTCCAAAGATGAGGAGACACCTTGCGTTCCTGAAGAAGGACGAGAATATGAAAGAGAGAAAGGGTAGAAGTAGAAGGACCAGTGACGCAGGCAGTTATAAAAGAGGGAGAACAGAAAGAGAGAAAGAGAAAGAGTACAGGGACTGCGTCTCGCTGCAATATCGGAAGTACGAGAAAAATATGCTTCCCAAGCACAATCAAGGACGTGAATGCATTCCATGCACGGTCGCAAGAGTTTCGAAGCATATTGGAATTTTTCCTTGGTATTTTCCACGGGCCTTTTTCCTCTTCCTCTATTTCTTCTTCTTCTTTCTTCTTCCTTCTCCTTATTCCATTCCCTCCCTCTTACATTTTTACCTTCTCCACTTCCTGTCTGAGAAACGTGCCTCGAACAAACCTAAGAACCGATGTCCTTCTCACATACACACACATACAGTGCGAGCAACTCTTTCGTTTTCTACGAAAGAAGCTACGATTTACCTTGCTTGCTTGTTTGCTTGTTTGTTTCCTTCCTTCCTTCCTTCCTTCTTTCTGTACGTTTCGCGATTTATCTCTTCTTCTACGGAGTTTCTTTCTTTAGAATAGAAAAAAAAGAAAGTAACCAACTACGTTCCTCATTCAATTCGAATAATGAAAAAAGGATTATTACGTCGATACGATTCTATCGATAATTGAAATTTCTCTGAATACTATCTGAGTCATCAATTTAGAGACTTTTCGACTATGACATTCTTATAGATTGTTTAGGAAAAGAAAAATAATGAAGGAAAAAACTTATAGATTCCTCCCATACACTTTCTTGATTACTTATAATAAACTAGAAAGTTGCGGTTTAGAAAATATAACTTTGTACTCGAATAAATGCGTTTACGCGAAATATTAGATTAACTTTGTCTTCTTGTGGATCGCTCAATTACTTTAACATAATAATGTCCTGATAAAAGGGTGGGAGTAGATACCGAGTACCTAATTAACTAACGGAGACCAGTAAATTCATTCACGTTGGCCTCTCTCTCTCTCTCTCTCTCTCTCTCTTTACTTCCTACCTTCTTGCTATTTTACCTTCCTGTTTTCTTGTCTTTTCGCCTGCCTGCCTGCCTGCCTGCTTGCTTGCTTGCCCTTTGGCCTCCGACCAGCGTTAAAATTCGTTGAAAATCTAATATTCTGTTGAAGAGGGAGTGAGAGAGAGAAAGAGTGAGTGAACGAGAACAGGGATCGATAATACGTTTAGTAATAGTTGGTACCGAACTTGGTTAGGTTGATGCCTTCCTGCTTCTTCCTCAATAGTACCTACACCATGTCTCACTGTTTAACAGACTCAAGTACCAGTGAGTTAAATAGATAGCCTTTACGATGAGAGATGGGTGAATGTATATATATATATATATACCACACACGTATAATATTCTCGAGCACTCTCCTACGGATAATATCGTCTGTGATGTGATATCGAAGTTAAGTTAAGGTTGTACCCTCCTGCCCTTCTCGTCAGTTCGCTTGCAAGAGCAAGCCCACCATCACCACCACCACCACTACCAAAAACCCTTTTGTTTCGAACACGAGAATGAAGTGTGATCAAGGGTAGAAGAGAAAAAGAAAGATAAAGAGAAAATGTTTAAAAAGGAACTAGGGAAAAGTCTTTCTTACTCCTTTATCATCTCTTTTACGAGTACTCCATATACTTAATTTTAACAACGTTAGGGCATATTAATTGAAGCAAAGTATCGTGCCAATAAATGGACTCGCCATATTTCTCCTACTTATCAACCTTTATACATTTTATCGAAGAACAGAAGAAGAAGAAGAAGGACAAGAGAGTACCGAAAGTACTTAACAAGATCGATTTCCGTTTTTGTCCTAGCAACGAGGGTAGAACCTAGCCATTGACACCAATGACGAAGCTCCGATAAAGGATAATTAGTTGAATTATTTTCAATTAGTTAGAAGTGAGTTCCTAGGAAAGAAGGGACCTTCAATCCATTTGATATTAATCGAAACGATCCTCTTGTAATAGAATGAAATGCTTAAAAGCTCGTATTAGAGGTAAAGAAAGAGAGAAAATTAAAAAAAAAAAAAAGAGAAAGAGAGAGAGAGAAAGAGAGGGATTTTAAAGAACGCAAATATTTGAGGTTTAAACGATCGACTGTCACGCATGCATGTAGACTATCTTTTCCAGCCTGGATCGATCCACATGGAACGAGAGAGAATTCAACCCCTCGTCTCCTACCCCCTTTTTCCCGTTCCGTGATTGGCCATATGCGACAAGTTTGCCAAGCCATACTACAGTGCCGTTGGTGACGACTTTTAGCGCCCGATCGCGTAGTTTATTTGTTTAACGTATTAACGCTTTTAAAAATCGAAGGGACAACAAGAAAAAAGCATCGATAGATGTCCCTTGTCGCAAATAGTTCAAAGGGGGGAATAGGGGGTTTTATATTGACAAGTGTTAAAGATGCCACAACCCCTCACTGGATTAAATCACCGTATACCACGTGCGGCTTTATTCTTAATACGATGTTAAACGAGAAAACAAGATGTGTAACGTATGTGCTCATGTGTATCTTTATACAATTTGTAAACGTATGTTAGCTATTTAAAAGAATTTATGCAAACAAGAAGAATATATATACCTACGTATTTCCCTTTCTCTCTTGTTACGGATAAATGTTAAAGGACAGTTGTCTTTTCTAAAGAATGAGATAATATATATATATATATACATATCGAATAAAAAGACAATGTAAATATAACGTAAGCCCGTAAATTCCTGTTCCATTTTCTTTCTCTCATTTTCACGTACGGCTTTCAATGCTAGGTGTATATATATATATAGGTATACCAAAGTATATAAGCTTGAAGTAATAGGAAATAGTCTTTCGTGGCAAACAAGCGATAGATTTATAGTAGCAGACGTCTATATAAGAGTTGCAAATCTCTTTGACGTAGTAAAGGAGAAAAAGGGAGCAAGCAAATCAAAAGATTCAAGAAGAGCCAATAGAAGTGACTTCGAAATATTGCGTCCCTTATTGAAATATATTTGTAAGCCACTCTAAAAGACAATTTCGCTGAGAGAAAATATAGAATAGATCAGAGAAGAGAAAATAGTAGATATGTAAAAGAAGAAAAGAAAGTTAGAATACATATATATATATATCTCCAATAGGAAACCAACTTTCTCCGTATTAAGTAATACGAGACTGGAAAAAAGGGATCACCGCCGCCACCACCACAACCACCACCATCGTATGTAAGTGAAAGAAACATCGTTTAGTTTTACAAGTGGTCCTTTGGTAAGTTTCGGTTTCTTTTAAAGAAAAAAAAATATTCCAGAAAAACTAAAATCGTTCGATCGAATTTTTGAACAGTTTCCATAAACCCTCGACTTCGAGTACTTCTCTCCCGAGTACTTTTAATTTTCTTTACTTAATAATAAAAGAACTCTTAAGAGCTATTGCTATAACAGTGCTGTTGCATATTCGCGTGGGAATTAAGAATTCATTGTTATAAGAACCTTCGTAGAAATGAATTCATTCGTTGAAAGGATGAGAATAAAGCTACCGTAGAAATCCCCTACTCTCGTACGTTTTGTTTTTTTTTCTTTTTTTTAAAAAGCGACCAAAGAGTCTCTCTCAGTGGTTCCACGAGTGCGAGAAACGTAACTCGTGCGAGACCCACACGTATTTCTCCATTTTCCACGAGTTCACCGTATGCCGCCTTTCAGCCAGACGCAACCCCAGACGATTCCTCCTTCTAACTTAACTCCATCCTCCTCCTCCTCTTACTTCTACTCTTACTCTTCCTCACCACCACTACTACCACCACCTTCTTTTCCTTCGTCTTCTCTTACAACGCGCGTATCCTCGGATCGGCCGTTCCAAACGCCTTCCGAGAAAGCCGAGAGATCCGAGGATTTTTCGTGAAAAACCTCGCTGCTAGAGCCAGTTTGCTTTGGAACAGGAGATGTTTGGTTAACATGTGTGCCTAATGGCCCGTGCGAAATGGATTTTTAAGGTTTTCGTTTTAACAGACGACAAGGCATGCGCGCCTCATCCAAGAAACCAACCAACCATTCAACGTGATTCGTTCGTCGAAGGAAAAACAGTTGAAAGAGAGAGAAAGAAAGAACGATGGATGCGTGGGAAGTTCGAAAATCGATCATCTTTATGTGAATTATATTATGACATACGTATATAAATAAACTTAGACACACCTATAAACGCATTTTTAATGACACTAACAATAAGTGTATCACATATGAAAAAATCCGATTAAAATTACACGATCACTTGTGTATATGTATATTATACTACTAAAATCTCTTTTCGTTATGATCGATATATCAACATACGTTTCAAGATCCTTTCTAAAGCATTTTCAAGCTCTCTACATAAACCATGTCTTGAAACGACATCTTAGAAATGGAACAGTACTTAACGGAAGTAAAGAAGAGGCTAACGTTCAGAAATACTATAATAGATATTACGATTATTTAATGTATGCTCTCGAGGGGACTTCACGTTATTTGAATCACTCTCATTCAACGTTGAATAAATTACGAGAGGATGAACATGATTATTAAATGAATTTCTATGAAGAAATAAAATTTTATCATCTCCTTTTTACCTTCTTCTTCTTCTTCGTTTATTTCTTTTTTTTTTTTTCAATTAAATTTAAAAACAAAATTATAAAAAATAGATGTAAAGTTGATATTAAATATTTGAAATGTCATTTTTTATTTCTATTTAGAAACGATCAAATGAAATACTTCGAAAACAAAAAGGATATATTTTTAATGGTCGAATTTAGTCGAAAGTAAATTCTTTTTTTCTCATCTAAAAGATAAATTCTTTGACAACGAAGGATATTATTCCTATTAAGGTAAAGTATTTTTGTGTGGTATTTGCGAAGAATACATCCTTATAGTCTTTTCAAAGTAACCAACGTTCTTCTGTATCTTTCTAAACCCTCTTTCTTTCTCTCATTTTCTTTCTACTACATAGTCCGATACCCCTCTTAAAGCTTTCGTGAGCTTACGTCGCGCGAGGAGGGCACGAAAGTAGGAGGAAGAGGAAAAAAAAGGAAGGTGGAGTAAGAAGAGGGACCCTTTGGATATTAGGTTTCCCAGTGCGGTTTTCAACCACCTACTCGATCGGTTGATCGGCCGACTTTACCCTGGGGAAATCACACTAGATACGAATTGGCCTCCACCCTTCCACCCTCTCTCTCTTTTCCACTTTCTTCATCGGTCCTTCCTCTTTTACTTTCTAACGTACTTAAGAAAGAAAGAAAGAGATAGAGATAGAGAAAGTGCTTAGTACTTTGCGGTACACGGCCCTTGGCGACACCACGTAGACGACAACTACGACGAAGGTAGTAATGGTGACAGTGGTGGTGGTTGTGTGTATTAATCGAGCAAGGATCTTCTTTCATTCCTCACGGCATCCACTCATGTCTCATGGGACAGGAAGAGATGAGAAAGGATTACCGAAGAAGTAGTAGTATTTCGTGGTCGCTGTATCGACACTCTAGTGATTGGCGAAAATCGATATCGTATTTTACAATTTGTCAAAAGCTGACCGTTTTCTTTTAACTCACTCCCCCTTTTTCACATTTTAAGTACCACGAATAATTTCTACTTTTTTTCTGCATAATTTATAATGCTTCTTCTTCTTCATCTTATTTTTCATTCTTTCATTCTTTCTTTTAGTAAAGAAAAGCCCAATTTCGTCGCGAATGCAAAATGAATGAAGCTAGCTAATAGGAAAATATTTCTCTTAGCAAACTCTTTCTATCTCTCTATCTCTCTCTCTCTCTCTTTTTCTAACGTTGGAAACTAAAAGAATTATTATCGCTCTGCGTTTCATATATCAAGCCCTTATACGAATAAGAATTCAGTGTTAACGATGCGGTCGTATCGTAGCTACGCTAGACAAAGTACTCCGATATACTTTTTGCGCGTTAATGTACGCTAGTTCTGAAGCACGTTTCGCACAATCGGCCCCAGAAATCGCTTAATTTACGAGTGTACGATTTAAAAGGACACTTCGATCGATTAACGTTGCTTTATTAAAACGTCAAATTGTTCTTATTAAAAGAGAAAAAGAGAGATAGATAGATAGATAGATAAAACGACACGCAAACGCCGATTTAAATTCATTATGCGCATAAATTAAATTGCAAAATAAAAAAGAAATAGATAAAAAAAAGGGGACAAAAGGGAAAATGTATAAAAAAAAAAAAAAATATACGAGGAATCGCTAATAGATAAAACGCACGATTTCTGTTAACACGATATATATATATATATGTCGGTAATATTGTAGAGCACTCGATAAAAAAAAAGGAAACACAATTAATTCTGAACATTCGAATCGAACGTTTCGCAAAACCTTTTACTTGTATTACTTCCATCTTCGTTATCGTTTTTCGAAACACCTAGTTGTTAAAAGATATTCGCTTAGAACTGCTAGTGTTTAAGATGGTTACCATTCGTTAACGAGTCTGCCTACTTTGTGGAAGCTTTGAACCAAAGCATCAA
Source organism: Polistes dominula (assembly GCF_001465965.1). The sequence goes on along the minus strand of NW_015148987.1, from coordinate 36,431 downwards.
AGTCTAACTTCTACTAGAAGAAGTAAAATGAAACTCATCTCTCTTTCTCTTTCTCTCTCTCATTTCCTTTCTTATCTTCCTATCGTATGGAATTTCGTATTGCTCTCGGCCCTTTTCCCTAATACTACTACTACTACTACTACTACTACTATTACTACTATCCGTCTCTTTATTCTTTCTTCCCACTCTTGATCTCCCTTCGAGACTCTATAAAATAAAAGAAAAAAAGAAATAGAAGGAGTCTGCAGGCTATTAAATCTTACCGGGCCGGCAAAAACTCCTTCCGAATTCTATTTGTCTTTCCACCCCTCTTCCTATTCTCTACGAGAAGCATGGAGAAGAAGTCCGGCCACTTCCGTCAGTCTTCCAACCTCGGGCTCGAAGTTCCGGTGACCAAACGCTAATCGGTCTAGACTCTTCGTTCCCTTCTCTTTTCTATCTTTTTAGTTTTTTCTTTTTCTTCTTTTCAATGAAATTCTCAGACCTTGTCGAGTCTCTTATACTTTTTTTCTCTTCCTTACTTAATCTTTCTCTCTTTATCGAGTTTTCTTTGAAAAGAGAGAGAAAGAGAATATGACAAAATACAACTTATCCTGGTAGTTTTACTAAAATACAAGATGACACGTCAGCAATTGCAATGGGGCACGGATGAAAAGTTTGCACGTTTTTTTTTTTTACGAAAATGAAACTAAATAAAAAATAGACCCTTCAGAAATTCCAATAATATCTCTACTACCATTACCACCATACATCATACAGCGCAACCCTTTTTCTTTGGAATGGATATCTCCTTTTTTTCGTTCTTTTTCTATCTATAAGTACTCCCTGTCAATGAATTAGATTTACAATAGCCTGTTCCCTTTTTTTTCTTTTTCTATTATTCCTATTGTCCTGTCAGAGAAGCATCCGAACAACGCATGGAACTCGAACCATCACGATCGACAATTATGAGATTAATGAAATTCGTTTGGAACGTGGTTCAAGTCACTCTTGAAATATGTCAACGTATTATCGAGAGTACTCTCTCTCTCTCTCTCTCTTTTTCCCTCTCTTCTAATGACCGAATGTTCAAGGTCCATTATCGACCTTAGCCATGACTACTCTCGCCAGTGTCAAAGATCAACACTTCACGAGGCTAATTAGTCGTCTACTCGAACTATACTAAAGAGAGAGAGAGAGAGAGAACTATTGTGCCACCCTGTGTTTCCCGGTCGAGCTTTGATAACAAAAAGAACCTGATTGAGATATTGATCAACATCGTTTTGACAACAGGAAAAGAAAAACCTAAAAGAAAACCGATGGAAAATCCAATAATTATCTTTCTTTCTCTCTCTTTCTCTCACCTGTGATAATAAAAGAAAAAAAAAGAAAAGGGAGGGAAGGGAATAGGTCGTTAAACTTTTTCTAAACGTATATCAACATTTTTCACCGCACTGATACCGAGGCACGAACAACGTCTAATATTTAATGTCATCATAGTTCAATATTGACACGACGCTGTCTTATCTCACGCAAGCAACATTAATCACGGTGCTTCTATAAGAGCTCGCGAGCAAGCTCGTAAGAAAATTGCTTCTGACGTCTCTTATACCCCCTCTCTTTTCACTCTTTCTTTCTTTCTTTCTTCCTTTCTCTGTTTCTTTCTCTCTCTCTCTCTCTCTCTCTCTATATATATATATATATATATATGTATATATGAGAATGAAACTGACGGATGAAAGGAATGAGGAGACTGATGGGAGGAACAGGGATTAGTGAAAGATAAAAAAGAATGTAAAGTATGGGAGTGACTCAGAGTCGATACTTTTTTACACCCCCCCTTAACATTTTCAAGTTAAAGTACTCCAGCTGTTACGTGCTAATGGCAAATCTATAATAGCCTCGCGAATACCTTCAACTTCCACTACTCGCACCCTTTGTCCACTTTTTTTCCTATACCCTTTGTCCACTTTTTACCCAAACAAGAGGTCATTTCCAAGTGACGTCACTGTCCCACCATCACCACCACCATCACCATTATCTTACATGTATAGGATTACTCTTCTTTTTATACGTTTTTTAATCTACCTTATTTGTTTTGTTTTTTTTTTTGTATTTGTTCGTTTAAATTCTCGAAGAAACAACAACGTCCGGTAAATGTCGTCTCTCACAAAGCAATCGAAAAGATAACTAAGAAAAAGAAAATTCTCGTGGATCGATAGGTACGATTCAAGGTGATAATCTTTCCGAGGCCGAGCAAGCACAAGACGAGTATCTAATCTCGTAAGGACGGATGTGGCAAACACGGATATAGGGAATGGTACCATGTACTCATCGATAAATCGACTTCCTCGAACGTGTATCTTACCTTCGACGTATTTCACCGTGAGACAAGTTGCAACATTTCGTTCTTTACTTTCTTTCTTTCTGTTTTTTCTCTCTCTCTCTCTCTCTCTCTCTCTCTTTCTTATTTTATTGAAATCACTTGAGAAAATAAGAAAGAACATATTATTTACGAGGATAAAATTTCTTTTTTTTTTTTTATCGAAGATTATACTAATAAACTTATCCATACGATTGCGAAAAACTTGTTATAAAACAAAAAATAAAAATAAAAGAAGTGTATATTCTTATTGAGACAAATCTTTTCTCTCAAATATCACAGTGAGATCTTTTTAAAATGCATTGCACCGAACAGCAAGGTTAAATTTGTAAAACGTAACATGGGCAAAGGTAGAGAACAAAAAGAAAGATATGTGTAAGTACGAACGAGTGAGATCGTACGAAATGTTAAAGGGCTAGCCACGATATCAGTGAGTACGCATCGTTTTCACGGAATCCGTTGAATACCTTGCCAAGGTTTACGTTACGCGTTCCGGATCTGTCCTCTCTCTCTCTCTCTTTCTCTTTATCTTTCTGCATGACTTTATCTTCTCTCACCACAGTGCGTTATCCTCGTTCTGCAGTACAACGATAGTCACGCGCACCGTTATCATTTTATGAATAACAGTTCTCGAAATTGCCTTTCGCAAAGCGTGATACCCTGCTAGCTTCTGACCTGGTATAACTAACTACACCTCTTGTGTATTTAAGTATAGCCAATATCATGGAGTAAGTTTCACTGACCAAGCTGCTATAACGCGGTTCAGATATCGAGTGAAATAAAGCGAAGGGCTCGAGATCTCGCCAAGCGGATGGTTAAGTATAATAAAATAGTATCGATGAAATCGAAAGAAGAAATCTAATAAGAAAGAAACGCGAATTGTTCGAGCGTGTTACATTGGCGTTTACGTTAGATCAAGTATGAAATGGTTATATAGTTAGATGGTTGTGTTACTATTTCTGTTGCTACATGTTTATTACTTTTCTTAAGTGTATTAAAGCGTTTTCTCTCCTCGATATATTTTCATTCTATTAACTAGTTCTCGTTGAATTTCAAATAATATACTTCATAGAGATTACGCGATTCTAACAAACACGTCAGTGTTATGTTAAATTCTTATAATCGATGGTAATACGTATACAAATGGTATAGTTACAACGTTTTGTACAAAATTAACACGTCGATAACGGAGAAGTGTAAAATAATAAGAAAATAAAAATAAAAAAATGGAAAATATTGCTAAGTACCGATGAAAAAAAAAAAAAAAACAACTTTTATTTAACATTTAATGTTAGACCGTACTTTGCAAAACTGCCCAACGATTTGCAGTTAACTCGCTTCAATGTTGAATAACACGCTCGTCGAGGTGTCGGTAACGTGTGTAACTTTGCAAGAACGCAAGATACTGCCGTAAGCTCTCTCGCTCCTTCAGATACATTTGATTAAATCCCTCGCGATAACGGACAGGCGTATATGCTAAACGGAAGGTTTTCACTAGGAAAAGGAACCAATTATCTTGATGCTATATGTTCATGAGAAAAGTGAGAAAACGTTGAAAGGTAATTCTATTTTAAACAAGCTGGTTAAGACGAATACGAAGTGTTGCATTAAAATACTATGTTATATATCTACACGAATATTTTCTTAATAAATTCTTCTCGAGAAAAAAGTATATTTTTCAAATTCTATTAAATTTAAATTACAAATTTTTAATTGATTTTAAATAATCTTCGATTTAATTCCTATTGAATTATTTAAAAAGAAAAATTTATTTTTATTAATAAACAAATAATATATAATCTTAACAAAAAAACAAATAAAAAATATTACAAATGTATTTCAAGATAAAGTATTTGCCGAGCAAATGTTAAACATGACACACTTTTCTTAACGTCACAATTAGTGCAACACGTTCCTAAAAAAAAAAAAAAAAGAAAAATGAGGAAACAATTTGTATACATACTTATATGGGTACTATACCTACATAATAATCATACGTTTTGCAAAAGGTTTCTCTTTGCGTGTCGCGTTTGCGCCGACCTTTTCTTCTTTCCTCGGTTTCGTTCATTTTGCCGATTTTGTCGGCATGCCACGCTCGCGTTTCAATTCTTCCATAGGTACGTACCTACCTACCTACATATACATATATATATGTATATATGCACGAGAGTAGCAAAATTTCATTTCTTTCTGGAATTTAGAATGACAGCAACATTTGCGCTCTTTCTTTCTCCCTTTTTCTACGCATTCGCGCAGAGATTCCATTCCCCTCTTAGCGCTTGGCGCACTTTTTCTACGTAAAACGTTCTAGCATTCGTAGCTCGTGTTACTCTTTTGTATACATATATATATATATATATATATATATATATATATATATATATATATATATATATATCTTCTGGTGAAAAATATTAAAATCTCCTTTGTCCTATTTTTTATATACTGTTCCAACGTTGATTAAGAATAAACTAACGTTATATTTTTCATGTCCGATTCTCTCTCTCTCTCTCTCTCTCTCTCTTTCTCTTTCTCTGTAATATTCAAACATGAATAAAAAATAATTGTAAGAAAAATTAAATAAAAAGAAGTTTTTTAAAAGAAAAGGAAAATGCTTGCTTATCAAAAACCACGAGAACTTTTATATATATATATACATTTTTTCTATTAACAATCCCGGGACACAATGTGATTTCCCTTTTTATATATTCTAGCGAGTAGCCGTCATAAAACGAAGACAAACGGCGATCCGCAAATCTTCGTGTCACATCCGTAACGGATGCATGAGTTTTCATAAAAGTTTCATCGCGACCCATCCAGTGGTTCGGACTGAATTTAGAATATACGCGTACGTGCCGCAAGCCGCGAGCACGAACACGAACAAGACCACGACTACTATCACGACCACCAGTACACATTTTTACGATGGCAAATGTATATATCATCCACGAGCGGACGCGTTTAAATGTCGTTTTAACTTCCTACTAAAAGAGATGCCACGCGTCGTCTAACACTATTCGTATTCTCGATTATTTTCCTTGACTTGAAGATCACATTTTTTCTTTACTTCAAGACGATTCATTTTTATTATTTAGAATAAGAAATTATTGAATATAATAAATATTTGTTGTATTTGAATATCGTACAATATAAAAATTTAATATCACATCGTTGGTTTCTAATGAACTGCGAAATTACTGAACCGATCTTAATGAAATTTTGTTTATTTTGTATGATTTTCTTCAACTTAGTACATAGAATAGATTTTATCGCAATTATTTTGTATTTTTTATTACTAATTTAAGGATTTATTATATAGAGGTTAATTAAGTCTCTAGATTCTGATGGTGCTGTATTACAATTAAATTATTTCAATTTACATACGACATAATCTAACTTTGTCTATTATTTCGTGTAATATTATTTGATCTATTCCATTGTAATTGTGGTGTTAGTTTATGTGTTGTTATAATTCACTAAATAGTTTATAATTATATTGAATCAACATTTTATATAAAAAAAAAACCACAGCAACGCGTAGCCAAAACATCCTAGTATGTCCTAGTATCCATGTTTAATTCGAATATTTCAAAAGAGTCAAACTAAATATAAATTCAATTATAATATATGAAAATATTTCTAACGATTTATATCACGTTTTATAAATTTGTTAATAATAATAAAAAAAATATATATATATATATATTTTTTCTCTTCACAAAATCGTTATCGAAAGTCCCACACGTCTTACAACGAATATTCGAAATACTTTGAAACAAGACTATCTCAGCACGATGTGACGTCTAGAAGCCACTACTATTCTAAGGATTCTAAAAAAGCCTTCGTGTAGTTTCGGCATGATAATAATGCATGGCTCTGCCGTAGGATGAAGTATGTACGTGCCACCGGCATACGTACACCCCCATCGTTCGCACGAATTCTTAGGCGGTTAAGTGTTGTCGTCGTCGCGCTTACATAGACATATGGGGTACACACGTGAAAAAGAGAAACAAAGATAAAGAGAGAAGGAGACATGCCAAGCACGAGAAACACGAACGAGATGTACGCTTTTACGGTAAAGATAGCGATCGGGCACGAGTCTCGTAACTATATTTTTTATTCCAAGCAGGGATACTGCGATAACTTGGATCAGCCACCACGTATATTCCGTAGAAAAGAAGAAAAAAGTAAGATAAGAAAAAGAAAAGAAGGTAAAATAAAAATAAAAAAAAAACTATTCTTTTCCAGGAGATATATTTTTTAAAATCCAATTAACAATACACAATAAAACCAAAAGAAATCAAGAATATAATAAAAATGGGTTGACAAGAGTGATGAAGATAAGAAGAGTAAGATAAGAAAATAAAAGGAAGATATAGAAATGTGTCACAACTATAGTGAATTATGATAAATGATCTAACTGGTGAAACTGCGATTTTCTAGAACACTCTAGGATACCTGCACAGTGTATTCCACTTTTAACGTCATCCTTTTCGATCTTCCCTTGGGATTGGTCGCAATACATACGAAAAGAGACCGCGATATTTCGGGGGGAGGTGGTAGAGGGAAGGGAAAGGAACTAGAGAAAAATATTATATGCAGTTCGTGTACGAAAAGCCCGAAAAATAGTAAAGAGAAGGGAAGAATAGAGATACAGAAGCTGACCCTGATGTCAAATGGTAGGATATATACATGAGCTAAAAGTGGTAGGAGAAAGCGTTGATGCATTGGTAACTCGATCGTTCTCGAAGAAAACTGGGCCAACAAAAAAGAAAAAGAGGAGAGAGAAAGAGTGAGGGATAAAAAGAGGAAAAGATAGGATCTGTAAAGATGATAGGAAAATATTGAACGTGCTTATCGAATCGCGATAATTTACATTTTCAGAAAAGAACAGCTCTCTTCTATAACCTGAAATATACGTGCCAAAAATATGAAAGGATCGTGAAACATGTAATAAAATGAAAACCACTAAACGCAATTTCGTGGTGGTTTCGCTTCCTTTTTATATTATTATTATTATTATTATTATTATTTACTTGCCAATATAAAATAATATACTTGTTATGAAAAACGATCATTGAAGATATACACAAAGAACGTTGTGTTTCTTAACATCCCTTTCATTGCTGATCTCTCGCTTAATATCCTCGTATTTTAAACGTACACAGGTATGTACTTATGTTCAAGCATGTCTCGTAATTAACGATTATTAACGAGCTCCTCGGAGACCCGACGAGGGACCGGAAACTGTTATTGCTAAAAAAGAAAAAGAAAAAGAATACTTGGCAAAGAACACGAAGAAAGAATAAGAGAGAAAGAAAGACTATGTTTATCTTCATTTCTAGAAGACGAAGGAAGGAAAAACGTATTAAGAACTACGAGTCTTTTAAAAACCCATTCGAATGCGTTATATTATTTTGCATGGCACACAGAGTTCCTTTGAGTATCATGATCAGAGGAGAAAAATTGTTGCTCCGAAAAGATACGACTTAATACCACGTGCGACCTTTTTTTTCTCTCTTTATCTTAATAGTTGGCATATTCTGATGGGAGAAAAAAAAAAAGAAAAAAGTAAAGGACAGAAAACGTGCTACAGAAACGAAAGGAGTATAGATGGAAGAGAGAAAGAGAGAGAAATAGTAAGAGGAGGAGGAAGAGGAGAAGGAGGAGGAAAATACCCAGGGCAAAACAATTACCTACCCTTGATGCACGCCGGGGGCACATTTTCACCCCTCGTGAAACGTGGGAAGGAAAGCCACCGCTTGAGGTATGCGAACTACCCCCTATAGAGTGGAACATACATATATGTACCTATATACATATACACACACACACAAACATACAAAAACGTGGCCACACGAGTGAAGCTTTCGATGAAAATGAGCGTGTAGGTGATCCTTACGCCTACTACGTATAGGCATTCCTCATCCTCTCTTGTCGAGCATTACCAAGTCCCCACGGGAACCCAAGCTAGGGCTCGTTTTATGGAGTATAGGACGACGAAAGCGCGGAAAAACAGACAGGTGGAATCGTATACGTATATGCCATTCGGTAACGAATAAACGTGAGTAAGATAGTGAAAAAGAGAAGGAGAAAGAAGAACTGGAGAAAAGATCGATACGCGATGGTGAAAATATATGGTGATGCCCTAAAAAGTAGGTAGGTAGGAAGGACTCTTTCAGGTAACTGGACTCGGGCTACGGATGATGCTTAACAGTTTTATAAATTGAAATTTACGATCACCATTCTATCCCCTTCTCTCTCTCTCTCTCTCTCTTTCTATCTTTCTCTCTAATACTCATTCCCTATCTTTCTCTTTTAGCATCGGTTCCACGGGGTACCATGAATAATTCAACCCCACCAAACCGGACTATAGGGCGGGCAGGCGACTTGCTTTCCTTTTCTACCTTTTTTCTTTTCCCCTATTTCTGTAAATTAAACGTGCCCCCCGAGGCGACACGTCGCGACGACGTCCGTCATTATCGGGATACACCACTGATCGAAAGAATTCACCCTCCTACTGTTAGCTTTTTTCTACTATACATTCCTATATGTATGTGTGTCACATCATTGCTTGGAAACTTGCCTAAAAAACTACAAAATATATACATATATGTACGTATACTACATACGAAGATTTTTTGAAGGAACTACGAGAGGAAAGAGAAAGGTTTTTTTTTTCTTTTTTGTAAAACCAAAAACGAGAAAAATAGGTAGAACAAAAATAAATCCTCAAAAATATATAATATATGAAAATTTCTCTGACGTTAATAGTGTGCCTATCCCTTTAACGACACCGCGTACTGGCACGAAAGTTCGTGCTTAGTAGAAACTATCATTATAACGATAGCTTATGAAAAAGAGAACGTTTCATTTCCGAGCACGTCTACACACTACCTGTTCTCCCTCTCCCCCCCCCTCCCTACTAGTACTAGCCAACGAAATTTTGCAAATTTTCGATCATACGAAGATTCCTCCTCTCTAAAACCTTACGTACCTTAAAAAAAAAATCTACTTCAAACTCAATGTGAAATAATTTATCAAATGCTCATTTATCTCTTTCCATTTTTTTTATTTAAACCACTTTCAAGATTGTGACAAAGAGTAGAGAATAAGTTCGGTTACGGGTAGTTTATCGACCGCATTGATCTTATGAGAAAAAGAGAAGAGAAGAGAAGAGAAGAGAAATAGAAATAGAAGGATAAAAAGAGAGAAAGAGAGAGAGAGAGTAGAAAGAGAATCACCAGTTCTCTTACTCTTCTATCTAGACTACTTACGATTTCCTACAAGGAAAGTGCCTAGAGTCGTAATCCGCGAAGCGTTTAGCTGTATTTCTCTGCGAAAGCTCGCGACACCGTGAAGTTAAGAAGACGACGAATACGAGTAGAAAGAGATGAAAAGAAAAATAAAGAGAGAGAGAGAGAGTAAAAGAGAGAGAGAGAGAGCAGAGTAGAAGGATGAAGGAAGGCGTGCTTGCGCGAAATAAGCTCGTCGTCAAGGGGGATGGAAGAGATTCTAGTATACAAGAGTGAGATAGATAGATAGATAGATAGAAAGATAAAATGAGAGAGAAATACTAGTCGAATCCTCTCGTTGCTGCTCCTTTATCGTTCTCGACTCTTTTCCTATCGTTTCGTACTTTTTCTCGCATATGCGAGTTTCGATAAAAGTATGAGAAAGTTGAACGAAAGGAGTCTTAACTCATCCTTCTAACCCCTGTCTCTATCTCTCTCTCTCTCTGTTCTTTTAGACGTTCGCTAAAAAAAAAATAATATAATAAAAGAAAAGAAACGAAATCTACTTGCTTACTCCCTCAGACGGTACCAGATTTCTTATCTCGCACGCTTCACAAACGTCGTCATTTCGAATCTCTCTTTTGACTCTGTTTCTTTCTCTCTGTCTTTTTCTCTGTCTTACCTTTGTTTGTCATGCGTAGCACGTATAACTTAACTTGTATAGAAATCAAAAGCAACTCTACGAAGAAGGGAGAGAATACTCTCTTTCACTCACAATGTCTGTCTCGTTCTCACGAAAATAACAAGAGAATAACTTTCTAATTTGATTAATTAAAATGTAAAACTTTTGTTGAATTCAAATGTTCGACTATAAATTTTCATAAAATAGACTTTTGAAATATTATGGACTTTGTAAGTAGCAAGGAAAACAACTTAATCATTAAAGAATCATGTATATACATCTTTATATATATATATTATATACCTGCTATTAACTATGCTCGAGATATCGTTTTAGAAATCATTCAAGAACGATAGATCCAAAATGAGATCGAAACGTTCACTCACTCACATCAGTTGAATACCTTCGGAAGCTGTACAACGTACGGTATACTTCGAATCTCTCTCTCTCTCTCTCGCTCTCGCTCTCATTCTATCTCGGTGGTAGAACACGTCGTCGCTTAATGGTATCGAAGTGAAATTAACGCGAACGTCGTCGCTAATTCCGGCAAAGCGCAGCCGCGGGCTGAGAACAGCTTACGAGAATAGAGATGCGTAATTGCATCGTGTATGTAATTTATGCACCAAGTACGGACCAAACAACGTAGTTGCAATTACATGTCCGTTTTCATACGTACGCATAGAAAAATATATGTATATATATATATATACATATATACATATAAATCCATGCAACATATTTTATACCTATAATCATAATCATTTCGTGTTATTCATGTTAAACATTTTCCTCGATCAATTTGTACTAACAGATTTCATTAGAAAATATTATAATAAATTACTTTTTTTTTCAAACTAAACTTTATACCTGATTATCCTATAATCTTCATCCTTTTTAATGAACGTTTGTACCTATCAACCTTCCCATACCATTAACTTTCCCATTTTCTTTCTTAAATCCGTATGATCTCTAGCGTCGATAAAAACCACTGTTGAAAATAAAAACGAAAAAAAAAGATTACGAAGAAATAACGTTAACCTCTTTTCCTTACTTTGGGAATAGATAAGAAAAGAGACTTGCACACTTTTTCTTCTTCTTTCTCTTATCGGAACAAACAAACGTTCCAATGAAACGGAGAAAAGAAAAAAGAAAAAGAATCCTGCTACGGATTCTCATAGTTTTCAACGATGATCACTGTGAAACTGGATAGGTGAAAATTACTCTAATATAAGATAACCCACCCTTCCCCTTCCTCGGTTCAAAGATTTTAAATTTAAATCGAACTACGTAAAAAGCTCACCTGAATATTTTTTCTCTTTCTCTCTTTCTTTCATTCTCTGTTCATTTTTCTTCTTTTTATTTTTCGAAACGTTTTACGACGCAAGTAATGCGAGAAATGTGCCGGTATTAACGTTTGAAGTCCGCCAAAGAAACTCTCTGCATTTCTCATTTAATCCCTTCACGGTTACTATAGTTCGATGAAGGTTCTAATAGAAATTGACGTTGTGTGTTACAACGACAACGACAATGAGAACGACGATGAGAAGAAATGAGGATGACAACGATAAAGACACGCCGTTTGTGATAATCAACCGAGACTTAAGTAAGTAAGTACTACTTAACTAAATAGAAAAAGAAATCAAAATAACTATAACTCGCCTATAAAAGAAACGACAAACCAACCTTTTTGAACCTGTATTTGAATTTTTTATTTAGGTATATATACTTAAATATATTTCATACATTGAAAGTCATTTTTAATTATACACGTCAATCCAAAACCTTATTTTCAGTACGGTTGATGTATATACTCGTCATTGTTTGATTTATATTACGCATAAGGTGAGAAAGTTTTAAAATCAAATTTTACAGTTAACTGGTTGAAAAGCAGAAAAGGAAAAAATGCAGAGAGAAAGAGAGAAATTTTGTCATAGTGAAAGACAAAAAAAACACACAGGGAAAAAAAAAAACACCGACTGTTGTTTTTCACACCTTTACGTTTGCAAGATACAGTTAAAATCGGCGTCAACATTTGAAACGCGAAAAGAATACATTTCTCTTTGGACTCTTTGGACGATTTTCAATGGTATCGACAAAAAGCACTTTGGTTAAAATATACTCGGCATTCAAATACCAACATAAGGCGTTTCTCATATCGTACGATAAATGCGTGCGATCGACGTATAAACATTTTCAACGTAAATCAAACACAACGTTTTACATACAACTAAACTGCTGCTAAATATATTTTATCAGCTATCACTCTTGCTTGCTTGTTAATTTCATACCAAATTTTGTACGAAGTTATCGTACGATGTATAATATAAAATTGATTAAAATAATTTGAATACTCTACTACCTTGAAAGAAAAAAAAAAATAATATTATTCGATATTACGATAGTCGAATATAAATCGAAATAGATTCGCGTAAAATACGATAGAGATATATGTTCGTTCGCTTAACAAATTAATCCATCACGATCGGATCACAATGAAAATCTCTGCGTCAGCTAGCCATCGAATTCGGACTGCATACGCGTTTACGAAAATTCGCGTGGTTCCGACACGTGTCGTTCGCAGCGACCGACGACGGATGTCAGGAACACGTGTCATTGTGGATAAAAAAAAAAAAAGAAAAGAAAAAATTAAAAGATAAAAAAACATAAAATAGAGAAGTAGGAGAAGGATAAAAAAAAAATAAAAAAAATAAAAGTGTGACGAACACTCACGTCGTCTTCTTCCATCGTGACAACTTAGACCTAGGTCTCAATGAATGTGCTTTTCCGGAAGTGCATATCGTAAGGCGAGGCTTGTCATGATGGTCTCGATGACAGGCAAAAGATTTAAGATTCATCATGCATCGTGAACCCAAAGACCATCCATTTGCGTTGGGCATCAAGTGAAATGCCAAAGCGTGTTATACGCGTGTTATGCGAATGTACATGAGCATGATATTTATGAATTACTTAGAAAAAAAGGGAACGCGTTTGAATCTTTTAAGAATAAAAAAAAATAATAAAAATACATCTTCCGTGTTGGGAATTGGTTAAAATAAAAACAACTAAAGAGAAATGAAAAAAAGAAAAAAAGCAAGTAAGCAAGCAAGCAAGCAATCGAGAAAAAGGTCGAAAGAAAAATCGTGCGATCGACAAACCGCGAAAACGGAAGTCGAACGAACGAAAGAAACGAAAGAAACGAACGAACGAACGAACGAACGAACGAACGAGAACAAATCGTTTCGACGATTTTAACGAGCAAACTACCGATCGTTTTCCAACCAACATATCGACTTATAATACACTTTTCCAAGCTCGTAACTCCGATATGGATGGGAACGATTCTTTCTTGGATTATATCTCGAACGGTGGTACAACACACCACTTCTTTTTCCATCCTATATTTTTTTTTTTCTGGTTGGTTCTTTACTTTCGGGAAAGATAGAGAGAAAGAAAAGGGAGAAAGTACTCGAGCTAAGCAAAAGTTTGGCGTTATGTCGCCTTATAAATCACAGTACCGAACTTTCTCAGGAGGCAACTGGCTTTAACTTACACGCTTCTTCTTCTTCTTTCTTTCTTTTTTCTTTGCTCTCTATCTTTCTCTCTTTCTTTCTCTTTCTCTTCTTCCTCTTATTTTCTATCTTTCTCTCTTTTTGTCTCTAGCATCCTCTAGCTCACTACGAAAGTAACAACCCAATTTATGCAGATTGCGGACATCGTATCGGAACCCGCGCGCGCGAATTCGAGCCAACGCACAAATTGGCACTTCGACGAGAAACGCCCGAAGCTATGAAATATTCAGGGCTCGGCACTCTAAGGATAGCCATAATATTCTCTCTCTCCGCTATGATTTTACGTTCGACATATAAATTCTTTAAAGTTCTTCAAGTTTCACCACGAGAGAGTGAAAGAGTTAAAAGATAAATGGATAGAGATAGAGAAATGAAAAAAGAAACACAAAATGAAAAAAAAGGAAAAAGAGTGGAGAGAAGAAGGGAAGACGTTCATAGCGAATAATAATTATACTACTTCGAGAACTCTTCTTCTTTTAAAACACATATCAGAGAAATCCCCTTTCCCGTAGCTATTAATTCAAAAAAATAATATACCACCGTTACTATTTGATCGTAACTTCGAATACACGTCGAGTTTAAAGAGCAAGGGGTGTTGGTTAAAATAGGCTTACGGGAAGAGGAAAGTTATCAGGTGGCAAACAGATGTGTGTATAACACATCTGCATATTCTCGCATAATCGTCTTTTTTATCGATACTCTTACCTTCAAACAGACACCTAATTTTAACGAAAATCTCAGAGAATCTCGGTTAATACAATATATATATATATAAAGTAAATATACATATGTATGTATGTATCTATATAATATTATATTAGGTAAATGCAATACTTACTTTTAGATACACGTGTTAAACTATATTTCTCTACAATTTCTTATCTCCTACCATGTTACGTCATTTTCTAAGCTCATAGTCAAGAGCATCACTTACGTCAAATTTAAACGATTCTCATTTAGTTTTCTTCTTACTTTGGTCCTACCTGGTGAAGAAACGAAAGAGAGAAAGAGAGAGAGAGGTACCTTGAAGAATAATCGATCTTCCATTTCGAAAATTCATTCGACCCCAAACGTCGTAAACGTCGATTCGTTCATTCGACTTTGTGAGTACGGGGTTCTTAACGTTTCGGTAGGCTTACAAAAAGGAAAAAAAATAGAAATGGAAGAGAAAAAGAGAGATAGAAAAAAACCACGGCAAAAAAGACATAAAAAAGAGATAGAGAGAGAGAGAGAAGAAAGCACGAAAAAGTTTCTATTCGGGCCGCCTAGGATGGCGTACATCCTCATTTAAATGAAATAAATCTTGTTACAAGTAATTTTCGTCCGGCCCGACGGGTTCGAGACGGTAAAGAGACGAGATGGAAAGGCCTTTTAAGCCTCGTGTCGGAGTGATGCGAGACAAATGAATTTCGTTCCATCACCCCAAGAAGATTCTCCCTTAAACCCCACCCCTCCCCCCTTTCTAAACCCTATCTCGTACTACCTACTCCTTTTCTCGTCATTGGACTCACGGTATTATTGCAACGATGAGTATGTAATGCACGTACTTTCCTATCTTTGTTCACCACGTATACAAAACGCGTTCAAATTTCATCCTTCGTTCACGCGTCAATGTCCATAAGAAAGGGAAGAAAAGAAACCTAAAAAAAGGGGTTACTTAGATGATAATCCTTTTGCAGGGAGACCAGAGCAATGAGAGACAAATAATGTTTCATAATAATTTTACTTCTATCCTTTTATTCTTGTTTATTATTATCTTTTTCTTCCACATCTTTATACAAATCCTATTATAATTTATTATAATTATTATCCTATGACATATCCTATGTCAATAGTGGGAGGTGGGTCGAAATTCATGTATGAACACGTTCCACTATTTATTTAATTAAAAATATAAAAAAAAAAGATAGAAACTTCGCATCCGAAGGTGTTGCTAGCCGCGTGTTTGACATCCCCTTGATCTTCTGTCATTAATAGCAGCAAACTATAATATCACGATAGGATATAAGGGACAAAAAAGCGAGGACAAAAGAGACAACAACTTAGCACGCGCACGCGCTCGTTTTTAAACGATAATATCGTGTAATACTTCCACGGAGTTTCTACCCACCTCCCCCTCTCCCTCCCCCTCCTAACCCCTTCGATATTTCATAAAAGCTGCGTCGTTAACGTTTTATTACACGTTCCTTTTTTTTTCTTTTTTTTTTTTATTACATGTCCTACAGTCTGTGTATGTGTGTGTGTGTGTGCGTCTCCTCTTTCTTTTTTCTTTTTTCTTTTTTCTTTTATTAACGTGCTTCGATGCAGCATAAGTAATTAAATAATGCCATAGAATCGATCAGCTTTCACAAAAATGCGGTCAGAGCGTGCAGACCGATAAGTCAGTCATACTTCTTTACAGGATCAAATAACGATAAGCGAGATTTAATTAATGATATGACAATGACGATGCCCACCACATCACAATCTCTCTCTTTCGATTTATATTTTATCTTTTTTTTTTTTTTGTATATTTTTCTTTTCTTTTATTTGTCGTCGTCTTCGTCRTCGTCGTCGTCGTCATTCAAAAGTTGATACTTGAAAGAATTCAAGCAAGAGACGAGACTCGACCGACCGGTCAATCGTTCGATGGCATTTTGCAGTGGAATTAAACGATCCTTCGCTTAATTAATTACACGAAAGGGGCTGCAACTTTTATTCGTTTTTCTTGCTACGTTCCAACGCTAAAAGTGTATTCGCAATAAAACGTATAAGAGTTAAAGGGAACGCGTGAGAGTGAAAAAGAGAGAGAGAGAGAGAGAGAGAGAAAATGTTTTGTACATACCTATACACAACACGTACACATACACACATATCTATATAGATACGAACACTGAGTATCGAGTAGTTCGATGTCAAAAAGCAATCAACGAAGAGGATCGTAAAAGTTTTGTATGCAGTCGTGTTATTCCTTTCTCTTTCTTTCATTCTTCTACCTTTTTCTTCCTACTCTCACCTTAATCTTTTCCCTCTCTTTCTCTCTTTTTATTTCTTTTTTTTCTTGTATCTCGATCGTGACGGTATTTTATATCCCACATTATCCGATTCTTCGTCTCATTCCTTGTCTTCCCGTTGAAGTCCCTCTGGCTACTATATACTGTCTTTTCGCGATAGAAAGAGAAGAAAGAGAATAAAGAAAATAAATAAAGGAAGGAAGGAAGACAGAACAGAATAAAAGAGAGAGAAAGAAAAAGAAAGGTAGGGCAGGTTCCTGTCTTGTGAAGCAAACGGTTTTTACTTCCTTATTTCGTTTTGCACTCGCTCATTTCGCCGCGTTCCAGGACCGTAGTAGCTAACGTCGTTGAAGAAGAAAGGCGACGAAGAGAAGAAGCCTCCAAGCGGTTTTATCGAAAGTATCCACGATGTTTTATCTTTACGCGTTACTTCTTTTTTTTATACCTGCGACACTTTCCACGTAGCCGTTTCATTAGGTTCATCGTTGAGCTCTAACATGAGAAAAGACCCACGGTAATGATGACGATAAAAATAAGAAAGAAAAAGAAAGAAAGAGTTAATATATATATATATATTCTTTAAAACGAAATTTCAATGGGATCGAAGAAGATGAGGCACGTGCTACGATAACGACATGTTTTACTTATCAAAAACGAACTATAAGCTTAAGAGCATCCGCTGTGGAAACCGTCGTCTTGGACGGTCTCAGCTAAACGATCAAGAATTCTTTGTCGATGAACGTAACGCGACCATGATGACAACGAAGACAACGACCAAGACAAAGATGGATAAATAGATAGAGATAAAGAGTAAGAGCAAATGAGAAAAAGAGAGAGAAGAAGAAGAAGACTCGTCTTTAAATTGATCCAAATTGATGAAGCTGCCCTAGAATGTAATCGGCTCGAATAGTCACTTTAAAAAGTGTCGCTAGTGCTCTCTCTCTCTCTCTCTTTATCTCATCCTTGATAAAAATAAAAATAAAAATAAAAATAAAAATAATAGTAGAAGAGAGAATCCATTTGCACTTCCTTTTTCTTCTATTCCTTTTTTCCTAACCCTCGGGTGTTTCTTTTTCCTTCTATCATCCTCTTTCTCTCTCGCTAAGAATGCCATTAGAATTCCCATTCTTTTAAGCAACGTACTTCTTAAGATCGAATGTAAACATCTAAACGCTACGTAGTACGACGAGTAACAACGAAAATTCGAAAAGAAAAAAGATGAGAAGAGATTTGGTAGTATCTAGAAAGAATTCTACCTTTTATTTTCTTCCTACGTTTCTTTTCGTTTCTCTCTTTCTCTCTTTTTCTTTGTAAAAAGGGTCGTGTAAGAACCCTCTTCAAGTTCCTACGTTCTTCTTTCCACGATGACAAAGTGGATCGATCTCGTCAGTGTCTCCTGTACTTTTATCTCGCTTCCACTCGTCATGGGACTCGATTTCGCCAAGGCCCAGTTTCGCGTTTAAAAAACTCCCTATAAACTTTTCACTCTACAGTTCGCGAGTAAGTATAACAGGTTCTTCCTTTTTCTTTCTCCTTCTCTCTCTCTCTATCTATCTATCTATCYATGTCTTTATCTTTCCGTTTTTATATTCTTTCGCTCGAATTTTCTGCGAAAAGATACTTTTTTCCGAGACCCCCTTTCGCGAATCATGCTTTCACCGAAAAAAGAGCTAGGATTCGTTCCATATTCCACGATGTCCCACGAAAGAATAAAAAAGTATAGTATGTTCAACGCGAAACAATGTCATTCTTTTTGAAACAACCCATACCAACGGTACTCTTAAAGTTAATGCCAATGTTTTTCTTTTTAAACTTTTGTCAAAAGATTTGTTTTGTTTTTGTTTTTTTTTTTTCAAGGTATTGTCATCATTTTTATCAAGAAAATATTCGATAAGTATAAATGTGACTTTTTTGAAAATTAATATTTTTGATGAACGTAGATTTACAAAAATGTTTTCATATATAATAGAAAATATATCATTTTTAATGATAGTGTTGACAAAAGTCTAGGAAAAAAAGTTTTAATCGTAACTGTTGACGGGATTGTATTAACGCATGAGTTTATCACGATCGATTCTATTTTCCAAGTCTCGATGACTCCACCCTCGGTACGTCAATAACCGATGAAAAGTAAAGAAACCCAGGGGTAATCATGATCAGTAAGTAGTATACACATAAAATAGAACATTGCAAATTCACTGACGTGTTCGATAGGAATCATTGAATCTAATATTAAAAAAAAAAAAAAAAGCACACACAATAAAAGATAAAACGAAGAATTATTTTTATTTTTAATATTTACTTTTCCTATCTCGCTAAGAAATTTTATTTAAAAAAATATAATTCATTTTCACTCTTAATCAAAATTGTATATGTATTTTTATCGATTGTCAGATCTTCAATAAGAATGAAAATGCAACGTTCCCTTTGGTAAGCGAATATCGAGTATATCGAAGTCTCTTTCACTGATACGCGTGCCCTTTTGATCTCGAAAGGGAACGAAGGATAGACAGAAAGAGAGAAAGAAAGAAAAAGATAAAAAGAAAAAAAGAGAAAGAGAGAGATGGTTTTAACGCACGTCAGAATCCCAGCCGCTTTTTGAGACCGGAAGGACCCTGCCTATAGCTGCGGTACGCCTGTCAAAGTTCTATCGGCGGATAATCTCCGAGAGCAGAAACGCCAGACCTCCGTTTTATCCGCGTGCCGAGAAACTCGCGTAATGCCATGGCACGTTCATCAAAAGCCTTTTTCCTCAGCGTCAGAGTCGAGTCTCTCATGGACGCTTCGAAATTTCTCGCTTTGGTAGTATCTCTCTCTCTCTCTCTCTCTCTCTCTCTCTCTCTGTTTTTTCTCTTCTTTTCTTTATCCCTCTCACGATTAGAGAATTCATTGACCTTTCTATACCAAGTAATTCCAAATTTTTCTCTATTCGTAAATCTATTCATATAACGGTTTATTTATTTTATAGAAATCGATGATAGAAACATTTTAATCGATTCTTTTCTTATCTTCCACTTTTTCTTCTTCTTCTTTATAAATATATATATATATATATATAATTCTCTCTCTCTCTCTCATTCTGATTCTCATTCTCATTTTCTCTCTTTTTTTTTATTTCTCTCTCCCTTTTTAATCAAACGAAAATCTTGCTAATTTCATTTAATTTTCTCCGACTTTATACCTCTATTCGAGTTAGTAATCAAGATAAGAAATGTTTCGTCGGTATCTTTCGATCTTTAAAACCCTACGAAGAGAAATTCCAGGAGTCTAACATCACGAACAGAAATATTCGATGTTACGCGTTATATGTTGGGTGATGGGAGTGGACGATAATGGAAGTAAGTGCTCCTTAAAAGCGGACAATCCGACCGGTTTACACGAATCAGCTTATTTCCGAATGCGATTATTACACGAAAATAAGCCGTAAACCACGCGAGTGGGTATTGCACGTAAAACTCATTTTCGCATAACCGGTCGTCTACTACTACTACTACTACTACTACTACTAATACTATTACTACTACTACACTACTTGACAAAACAAACGGACTCGAACTACCGACCGGTTAGACTTGAATGAACAATAACTATTCATGTCGTTATGATAATCCCTACGGTAATCACATTACCTTGAAACACGATTAAAATTAATTTTATAAACATTGACAATTTCTGCGATAATGTAAAATCAATTTCGTTCGATAACTTCTGAAAAATTTCGTTAGTCTTTATAATAGAAAAAAATAAAATAAAAAAAGAGACAAAATTGCAAGAATCATGATCGATGTTGAAGAAAAGTCATTCATCTATTTAAAAAAAAAAAAAAATGTTTAAGCGCGATCGCTTATTGCCAACATAATTTAATTTTCACGTAAAATCGATACGTCAATGGCATCTACTCATAAGACGGATTGAACTGTAATTAATTTCCTTTAGTCGAACTATTCCGTGTGTTGAGTCTCTCTTCACGTCAAAGTTTACATCTATACTATCATAAGCTATTCAAATAATTCGATCTATAACGACGAAAGGTGAAAGATTACTTTCCCATTAAAAACGATCATCTCTGAACGACATCAACGAGCAACAACTTTCGATGCCACGTGTCACGCGAGTACGACAAATTTGTCGACGTTTAAAGAACGAAACAAACAACTAACATAAGTGAAATAAACACAATACACTTCCATTTGTTAAGAGAATTAATTATGTACATAAACGAATAAAGTTCAATCACTATTTTTTACAAGAGAGAAAAAAAAACACTTGGTCATGGACGAACAAAAAGTAAAAAGTAAAAAAAAAAAACAGAAATAAAAATTTCAAAAAAAAATTAAACTAACAAACGAACGATCAAAAAAATAAACGTGAACAAGTGTAGTGTACTTACCAATTGTACCAATGAAATCGACGTGTCTGTCACAGCAAAATTCGGATCCTCTTTTCGTACGTTGACGACGTAGAAAAAAATTTGGTTGAGCACGAAATTCGTTAAAAAATGATAGAAAGAGAGAAAGAGTGAGGAAAATAGATAACGTCGAAGAAAATGATCACTTTATCCCACGTTAATGATGATGTTTCTCTTGCTTTACTGATGAACGCTCGATGGTAAAACGAATACGAATGAAATAAATCGCGGACGTTTAAATACGACGAATATACGTAGTTTTTTTAAAAAAAGTTATGATAATATTTTTATCATTACTGCTATTAACTACTACTAGTACTACTACTACTATTAATAATGATACTAATAATAATAATAATAATAATAATAATAATAATAATAATAATAATAATAATAATAATAATAATAATAAAATTCTAATAAATATCTGTGTGTTACACGATATTAATTTTTAATAATTTCTAAGAATTCAGAGGGGAAAAATGAATTAAAAAAAAATGCCAATTTTCAGCTATTTGTCCGTTAACTTTTTGTAGTTCGCAAATATTGTTATAATTATTACAATAATTATATTGACAAAATTTAATTAATAATAAAATAAAAAGTAGTAGTAAAGAACGGTGTGTGTCGTGTGTGTATCGTAACGAAAAATCGACCGCGTTGCCTATCGGTCGTATAAACGCGCTCTGCTAGGCGTGCACAACCGTCCGGCTCGAGGTCTCGCACTCAACTGGTCTCCGCTCGTTCGCGCGGATTTCTCGAGCGGCCAATCGGATTCGAGACTGCGCGGCGCGACGCTCCGACGACGCCGGCGAACATTTTCTATCTCTTTCTTTCATTCGCCGGTAAGCGCGAGTAGTAGTCGTGCCTCGTGTGCACCGCACCTTAGCTTTAACCCCTCGATGCACAGGAAAAGAGAAGAGAAGAGAAGAGAAGAGAAGAGAAGAGAAGAGAAGAGAAGAGAAGAGAAGAGAAGAAACAGGAGAGAGAAGGAGGATGAGGAGGAGTAGTAGGAGGGGGTACCACCCTTCGTTACTTCTCCCTTAGGCCCTTCCTCTTTATTTCTATCTCTTTCTCTCTTACTCTTATTTTTTTTGTATTTGTTCTTTTTCTCTCTCTCTTTTACTCACTCTTGTTCATTCTCCACTTTTCTTTCTCCTCCATTTGGTATCTCTTTCCTACTTTAGTTCAACACTCATTCTCTCTTTCTAACATTCTCCAAAGCCACGACCGTGTTCCCTCTTTTTTACTCGCCCTCACCGTGTCCCTCTTCCTCACCCTTATTTCCCCCCTTTTTATTCATGGAAGTATAAGGGTCGTTGGCATCGTGCGTGTATGCGTGACGCTCGAACCGTCCCGTGTACAAACTCAGGTGCGAATTTCGAAACGGATTCTCGCGATAACTCCCCACCCCGCCCTTCCCTCACCCTCACTCGCGAAATACTCTCCCTTTTTTCTGTCTGTCTATTTGTTTGCCTGTCTGTCTCTCTCTTTCTCTCTTTTTTTTATCTTCTATTTCTCTTAGTATGGTCGTAAAGATTAGGGCACGAGTTTCGAAAGACCAACGAGGAGGAGCAACGGGACTCTTGGCCGTTTGTCGAACAAACGGCCCTTTCCTCGAGGATGTGTTATTGAGTCTTCTCAAGTGGAATTCACTAGAGAAGTTTCGAATACAACGTATATATCCACTCGAGCATCAAATATATACCTATATATATATATATATATAAAGATAGATAGATAGATAGATAGATATATTTATATGTTGATTTTTTCCTAGTGGGAAAGGATCCGAAGCAAACGGCCTTATAGCCTTTCATGAGTCGTTAAGTATCATCGAGGATATCGACGATGCATCTGCCTGTCTTTGGCAATAGGATCGTCGACGTATAGGCGGCCCGACTTTCGCTTCGCTTTATTAACAAGAAAAAAAAACAAAATACAAATAAAAGAGATTTATCCGTGTGTGTGTATGTGTGCTTGTTATCGAATTAAAAATATAGTCTCGAAGTAAAGCTCCGATGACACAACAGGCTAACAGCAGCTTCACGTCTGTTCGTACCTACTCCGAACGGGCCTCAATTTAAAAGGCAAACGAGATCACACGTTCGAACACAACCCTACCCTTCCCCTTCCTCCCTCGTACGCCAGGCATATAGCGCCAGTAACGAAGCTTTTGTTCGAAAAATTCTTTTGGACCCTAGAGAAAAAGAAAGATAGAAAGAGAACAAGTATCTTCACCCTATTTATGTCAGACTTCGATCGTCGATCCACGCATCATTCTCTTCTCTTTCTAGGGTTCTCTCCCTCTTCCTATCTCACTCTCTCTCATTTTTTCCTTCTGTCTCTCCATCTTTCTCGATAATTCCAACGAGGGCTCGACATAATGCTTTTTTCGGCCCTTCCTTTGGTACGGTACAACGAGCCATGTAGTATCAGTACATATCTATCTATCTCTCTCTCTCTCTCTCTCTCTTACTCTATTTCCCTTTCCCTTTCTATTACTCGCTCTATTCTATTCTTTCCTTCACTCTTCTTCTCTTACACCCCCGAGTGATGCGAATTTTTCCCCGAAACGACGCGCCGTTCAAGCACACGAATCCAGCCGGTGGTAACCCCAAGGCGCACTCTTGTGAATTATCCGAGTACCTTAGGTAACTCCTTTGGGAATCGTTTTGCATAATGTTAAGAAAATACCGTGAAAGCCTCGAATATATATATGTACATAGTTATGTATGTAAGTATCTATGTATTCTCCTACGAACTCGCTGTACTCCCCCCTCCCAACGATATTAAATCGCGTTACGACATTGTCGACAATGATCGCGTTCCTATAGTGTACACTTCTTCTTATTACTATCCCTCTCTCACTCTTTCATTCTTACTCTCTCTCCTCTCTCTCTCTCTCTCTCTCTCAACAACCTCCTTATTCATATCCCTCGCGAGTTCTACTTCGTAATTTCACTTGGAGACGTTCTATCGCCTCGGGAGTGTCGAAAGAAGAAGAAGAAGAGTTTCTCTGTGAGTCCTAGGTCTCTTAACGAGTCCTGAAGTAGAAAAAGAATAAAGAGCACGAGAGAAAGGAGATATTGATTTGAAGACAGAAGTGTTTATAGAACTCGATGCGACTTCGTAAATCGTATTTGAAAAGCTTTTCTAAGTTCATTGAAGAAAGAAAACGAGAAAGAGAGAGAAAGAAAAGAAATGTACGGATTCTGAAAGAGTCACGAGAAACTAAGAGGACGAGAGAGAAACCCTTGGAAGCGACGCTATTAGTTCCAGTACGTCGTAAAACCTCGACATAGTATGCTGAGGTTTCTTTGTGGCCGTTTTCACGTTGAAAATTTGTCACCGTGTTTTCTCTCATAAATATCAACTAATCTCTTAAAAGGAACTCTTTCATTTGCAACTGCTTAAATATTATCCAATCCTTTAATTCGTGAAAATAATACTACTATATAGGGTGTCTGTGGTTTTTTTCGTGCAAACGTATTGTAAGCTTAAAAATTATAAAATGATGTTCTATAATTATAAGACATTTAATGCTTCATTTAAAAATTATAAAATAAATTGTAGAATTGTTTAAATGTATCGTTCAAAATGATATTAATATAGATATAGATATTGTAGGTTTTTATTTATTTTTACAACTGCATCCCTAATCCGTTCTACCCTAACATCAAGTTTAGCTATCTCAGTTGTACAATTTTTCGTATTACTTTCCCTTACAAATAAAAATCTATTAGGATGAAGTCAGGTAATCTAAATGGTCAAGACAGTGTTCAAAAAAGAATACGCTGAATCAATCCAAGATTATAAGCAAACATATTAAAAATATAAATAAAAAAATAATATAATAAAAATAAAAAAACAATACAAATATAAATAAAAAAATATATATATTATAAGGGAAACCTCTAAATATCATTTTTGTGTAACACATTTAAACGGTTTTACAATGTACGATTATAACTTTAGAATTTAAACAACCTACGTTTATAGAACATTATTTTTCTTATTTTACACCATACGAAAAATCCTCCGACACCCTGTATAATATTTATCGTATCTCAACACCTTTTGGTTCTTTCTTATTTTTGTCAAATCCTCTATAAGGGAAACAAGGCGAGAACAGCCACCCTTATCGTATCCGCGAAATAGAGTTTAAGATTAGATTCAGACCGGTAGCGACCGTTGGTCCTTGCGTAAGGACTTTTTAATGCATTCGGCGTTAAGAACTCGATTCAAACTCCATAAACGAGTTACGAGAAGTTGTTCTCCTCTCTTTCTTTCTTTCCTCGTCGCACGCGCACAAGCCACAACCTCTTTAAACCGCCTCTCTCACCTTATCGGTCGATCTCGCCCGCTCGTCGTTCCACCGTTTACGTCCTTCGTCTTCTTTTCGTTCTCTCTCTTTTTCTTTGTACACCAGAAAAAGGGCAACCGGAAGCCATTGCAGATTCACCGTCCATCTAACGAAGGTCTTCTTCTTTTATAAACAACTCGCGAATAGGCTACTCTCTTTATTTTTCTTATTCTTTTTTTTTTCTTTCTCCTTGTCTTACTTTATACGGCTTTTCTCGTGAAAGATCGTGATTCTCGAAATTTAAAAAACAACCCTTATTTTTTCTACTCTCCCTCTTATTTTCTTTTCTTTTCAATTCTGTAGTTTGAATTCCTAATATTTAGCTTAAAAATTATAGTAAAAGAGAGTCGTTTAACGATTAACATTTTCGAATGAAATTCTTTCATTAAGATAAAGTAGAAAGAATAACAGGATTATCTCATTTTGTCATTTATCGATAGATTATTAATATCACCCTTCGTTTCACCTGTGACTTAACGAAAGCAAGAGTTTGTTAACGACAATCCTTAACGATTAATATTTGTCTAATGTACTACGCGTTTCTAATTACTTTTCTGTCCACGCTTATTATGATTTACGGTCCATTAATATTAATGCTTCGCCTCGGAAGTGGTCGCTTGAAAAGCATTTGACGCGGTATAACGTTTACGATCCATTTCCATGACGGTCCATTTGCCGGCTATAGAGATATGCGAACGCATCGATCGTAATACGTCTATCCGTTGAATGAATAATAACTGAAAATTCGTCGGCAGCTGTCGAATCCGCGTGTCGTTTTGCTCGTCGACAGACGACAGAGAATTTAGTAAAAGAATGCAAAATAAAAATCGATGATAAATAAAAAATACCATGTGTGCAGATCACACGTGTTAGAAGTGAAATCTTCAAAAAACTAAGTTTCGAGAGAATGAGACGAATGCAGAGTTTTAAGTGTAGGATAATTGTAGGGTTTATTTGTTATAATATTATTATTATAATATTGTTACCACACTCAAAAATTATTTTACGTTTTATTGACATATAATACATGACATATTACACAGTAAGCAACATCGTAACCGTGGCCCTACGCCTACGCCGCCACCGTCGCATCACGCCTCCGCCGCCGACAACCCACGAATACACCATTGCCGCCGTTGCCCACCGCCTCCACCGCCACCGTCGCCCCTCACCACCGCCAATTATAATATTTGCGAAATAAAGAATTGAATATTAATTTTTCAATAAAATAGAAACATTTTTAAATGGAAAAGGAGTGACACTTTTTGTGAAAAAAACAGACCACGTACCTTCTTTCTTTATTTGGATCTTCGGTTCGTTTGTACCCTATTCTTTTGTCGAATACCTACACGCTTATCTCTGTTTATTCTTCTACCCTTCTATCGCTCCTACCTACAAACAGATATAGGATCAAAATAATATGTGTCCACGCTTCGTAGTATGCAGTCGCACACAAACACACACATATACAACCAGGAGCGATAACTACGAAGCATACCATAAAGAGGAGACCGAGAATAGGAAATTACTGTATAGCTATATTCTGTCTCATTCTCTCGCAAGCTTAATCCTATATTTTTGTCTCTTTTTCTCTTCTTACATCCGTTTCGGCCCGTTTTCATTATGCCATTCCGTTACATTTTTTTAAATCACCCCCATTCTAAAAAAGATTTCACTTCAAAAATTCATCTTTAATGTATTATATAATATACCTATGTAAATACTTATGTGCTTATGGAAAAATAATAATTCGATAGGTACGTGCCTTAGACGACATTTTTCAAAATTCAAGTCTGATTTCAGAATAACTCGATGCATCCCAACGGACGTTTACGAAGAACTCGTCTTTCTACCTCGAAATGTCTGCAAATAAAATTTTTGCTGGACGATTTTCAAAACGCGAACTGGACTTCGACCATTGAAACGTGTTCGCGAGGTAAATGGAAAGAAAAAAAGAAAAAACAAAAGAATAATAAAAAAATTGGGAAAAAGTAGTAGAACGAAATAAAAAAAAATAAAAAACGAAAAAGGAGAAAAGATATCAGGGTTGCGAATCAAACAATTGTACGAAAGAAAGAAGGAAAGATAAATTGATAGATAAAAAGAGAAAGAGTGAGAAAGAGAGAGTAGGAGAGGAAATGAGTCGTTTTCGTTGTTTTGCGTCGTAAAACGTGGCGAGTGGCTCATTTGTACTACTCCTCGGTAACGAAGAAAAAACAGGAATCCGATTTGGCGTGAGAGCTCGGCCGCGTCCCATTTAAGGTTAAAAAGCTCGTTGAATCCTCGTGTAACGGAAATTCTATTTAAGCTCTCCATTCCCTCTAACAAACCGCGCTTGTATCAAATTCCACTACTTCCTTCCTTCCTTTTTCCTTTTATATTTTCTTTTTCTCTTCTTTTCTCAATATATTGTATATATAAAACGATATTTTTTGTATTTTTCTTTTTCAGATTATCACCATCAAAAAATTTTTAGAACGCTTTTGGAAAAGCTTTCGATCGGATAACCCCTTCGTGCCCTACCAATTGCTTGCTTTTTCCCGTAAAACGCTTCGATCGCGTTTAATTCATTTTGAAGGTAAAAAAGAAAAAAAAATTGACAAAGAGAGAGAGTTGAAATAGCTTCGATTCACTTACAGTTCGTAATAAATTTTACATCACTTTTATAACTAATTAATAACACGCTTTTACCAAAATGAAATATTACTCTGAATTTGGTTCAATATTTTGTTGAATCTCACATGATCCCTACTAGCTTGTTATAATCTTGTGATGACTAAAGGGTCATCTAAAAAGAAGCAAAACTATCAAGAAAAAATATCATGTGGGCAGATCACAGGTATTAGAAGTGAAACATTCGAAAATTTAAGTTTAGAGAGAATAAGACGACTGCAGAATATCAGGAGTAGGATAATTGTAAAGTTTATATGTTATAATATTATTATTATATAATTGTTATCGCATTACAAAATTATTATAAGTTTTATTAAAAACATATAAGAAATAGATAACATATTGCACAGTAAGCAAATTTTCAATTGAAAGAAATGAGACGAGTTGCTTCTGGTAACTAAAGAATGCATGGTAACTAAACACCTCTGTTAGTGTAGTAAACACCTCTATAGTGAGGTTTTTTCCTAAAAGTAGTGACGTTTTTTCCGAAAATTAGTGATAATTTTCCGAAAAGTAGTGAAGTTTTTCCTGAAAAGTAGTGAGGTTTTTTCCAAAAAGTATTGAG